>WNWK01004445.1:27500-140283 GCA_009830355.1 Cherax destructor | reverse complement strand
TATATATATATATATATATATATATATATATATATATATATATATACACGAGGTGCTATCACAAAGTTCCCAAACTACGGCGAGAAACATATATAAGCTTACCTAATTACCTGTCTATTGGGAGGCTATACACTGATCACAGCATCTCTGCCACTTCTAGAAACATTTCTGCAACACTTCTTTATTAACGGCGTTTCCAGCGGCAAGCGATTCTTCTTGAATCTCATCCACATCGTTAAAAGGACACTCAAAAAGTGCCACTGTTATTTTTGGGAAGGGAGAGAAGTCACAGGGAGCTAGATCTGGGAAGTAAAGAGGACAGGGGACGATATCCATGTTGTTTTTGGCCAGAGAAACTATGCTCTTTCTGGTCTTGAGTCAGCAACTGGGACACAAATTTTGCAGTTACTCGCCTCATGTCTAAATTTTCAGCCAAAATGCTTTGACACGACCCATAGCATTTGCAGTGTCCTGTATACTTTGATGATGATCTTCGTGTATAACATTCCTCAATTTTTCAATGTTGGCGTCTGTTTTTGACGTTGATTGACAGCCAGAGTGTTCATCATCCTCAATCCATGTTCGTCCTGCCATGAATCAAGAAAACAGAACATTGTGTCTGACCCATTGTTTCATTGCCAAAATGCTTACTGAAGCAAGCACTGAAACAGAATTTCCCATACACACACTGTTCGTCTTTTCATGATTCCATTTTGATACATAAAAAATCGCAACAACGCAGTGACAACACAACAAACAATGCCCGTCTAACCTCAGCAGAATAACCAACAGCACTGAAACTCGCCAGGCTACTTCACAAAGGAGTGTACTGCTCAGCAAGACCTACGCCGCCCCCCTGTTTCAACAACGAAGCAAGCGAAAATTCGAGTACGGTAAATTTTTGATGGCACCTCGTGTATACATCTCTTGGTGTATGTATATATTAAGGATAGTTTCTGTTACTGTATATACACAGAGGTGTGTATGTATCTCACTGTATATACAGTTAGAGGTGTGTGTGTATGTGTGTGTGTGTGTGTGTGTGTGTGTGTGTGAGTGTGTGTGTGTATGTACTCACCTAGTTGTAATCACCTAGTTGTGGTTGCAGGGGTCGAGTCATAGCTCCTGGCCCAGCCTCTTCACTGGCCGCTAATGGGTCACTCTCCCTGCGCCATGAGCTTTATCATACCTCTCCTTAAAGCTATGAATGGATCCTGCCTCCACTACATCGCTTCCCAAACTATTCCACTTCCTGACTACTCTGTGACTGAAGAAATACTTCCTAACATCTCTGTGATTCATCTGAGTCTTCAACTTCCAACTGTGTCCCCTTGTTGCTGTGTCCCATCTCTGGAACATTCTGTCTCTGTCCACCTTGTCAATTCCTCTCAGTATTTTATATGTCGATACCATGTCCTCCCCTATCTCTCCTGTCCTCCAGTGTCGTCAGGGCGATTTCCCTTAACCTCTCCTCGTAGGACATACCCCTTAGCTCCGGGACTAGTCTTGTTGCAAACCTTTGCACTTTCTCTAGCTTCTTTACGTGCTTGGCTAGGTGTGGGTTCAAAACTGGTGCTGCATACTCCAATATGGGCCTAACGTACACAGTGTACAGGCTCATGAACGATTCCTTATTAAGAATGTCGGAATGCTGTTCTTAGGTTTGCTAGGCGCCCGTATGCTGCAGCAGTTATTTGGTTGATGTGCGCCTCAGGAGATGTGCCTGGTGTTATACTCACCCCAAGATCTTTTTTCTTGATTGAGGTTTGTAGTCTCTGGCCCCCTAGACTGTACTCCGTCTGCGGTCTTCTTTGCCCTTCCCCAATCTTCATGACTTTGCACTTGGTGGGGTTGAACTCCAGGAGCCAATTGCTGGACCAGGCTTGCAGCCTGTCCAGATCCATTTGTAGTTCTGCCTGGTTCTCGTCTGATTGAATTCTTATCATCAACTTCACATCATCTGCAAACAGGGACACCTCCTTCCGTCATGTCGTTCACAAATACCAGAAACAGCACCGGTCCTAGGACTGACCCCTGTGGAACCCCCACTCGTCACCGGCGCCCACTCTGACACCTCGCTACGTACCATGACTCGCTGCTGTCTTCCTGACAGGTATTCCCTGATCCATTGTAGTGCCTTCCCTGTTATCCCTGCCTGGTCCTCCAACTTCTGCACTAATCTCTTACAGTCCAAGAATATGCAATCTACCCACCCCTCTCTCTCTCTCTTGTCTTACTGCTGTCACCCTGTCGTAACACTCCAGTAGGTTTGTGACACAGGATTTCCCGTCCCTGAAACCGTGTTGGCAGTCGTTGATAAGCTCATTCTTTTCTAGGTGCTCCACCACTCTTCTTCTGATAATTTTCTTCTCCATGACCTTGCATACTATACATGTCAGTGACACTGGTCTGTAGTTTAGTGCTACGTGCCTGTCTTCTTTTTTAAAAATTGGGACTACATTTGCTGTCTTCCATACCTCAGGTAGTTGCCTTATTTCGATAGATGTGTTGAAGATTGTTGTTAGTGGTACACATAACTCCTCTGCTCCCTCTCTCAGGCCCCATGGAGATATGTTATCCGGCCCCATTGCCTTTGAGGAATCTAGCTTGCTTAGCAGCCTCTTCACTTCCTCCTCAGTTTTGTTTATTGTGTCCAGCACCTGATGGTGTACCCTACTCTCCGCCTTTCTGGAGTCCCTTCTATCTCCTCTGTGAACACTTTTTTGAATCTCATGTTGAGCTCCTCACACACTTCCCGGTCATTTCTTGTGACCTCCCCTCCTTCCTTCCTCAGCCTGATCACCTGGTCCTTGACTGTTGTTCTCCTGATGTGGCTGTACAACAGCTTTGGGTCAGATTTGACTTTCGCTGCTATGTCATTCTCGTATTGTCTTTGGGCCTCCCTACTTACCTGTGCATATTCATTTCTGGCTCTACGACTGCTCTCCTTATTCTCCTGGGTCCTTTGCCTTCTATACTTTTTACATTCCCTAGCACACTTGGTTTTGGCTTCCCTGCCCCTTTGGGTGAACCATGGGCTTATCCTGGCTTTTTCGCTTTTCCTGTTACCCTTGGGTATAAACCTCTCCTCAGCTTCCTTGCAAATTGTTGTCATATATTCCATCATCTCGTCTACTGATTTCCCTGCCAGCTCTCTGTCCCACTGAACTCCGTGCAGGAAGTTCTTCATGCCTACGTAGTCCCCTTTCTTGTAGTTTGGCTTCATTCGTCCAGCCCTGCCTGCTTTTCCCTCCACTTGTAACTCTACTATGTATTCGAAACTTAGAACCATGTGATCACTGGCCCCAAGGGGGCTTTCATATGTGATGTCCTCAATATCTGCACTACTCAAGGTGAATACTAGGTCCAGTCTCGCTGGTTCGTCCTCTCCTCTCTCTCTGGTAGTGTCCCTTACGTGTTGAAACATGAGATTTTCCAGTACCACCTCCAGCATCTTAGCCCTCCACGTTTCTTGGCCCCCAATCGATTTCCTTATGGTTGAAGTCACTCATGATCAGTAGCTTCGCCCTGCTCGCATGAGCCCTTCTGGCCACTTCGGGGAGTGTGTCAACCATCGCTCTATTACTCTCATCATACTCTTGCCTTGGCCTCCTGCTGTTCTGTGGTGGGTTATACATCACTGCAATTATCACCTTTGGACCTCCGGACTGAAGCGTTCCTATTATATAATCTCCTTCTCCTTCGTCTCTTCTCTCCAGCTCATCAAAATCCCATCGTGTGTGTGTGTATGTGTGTGTGTGTGTATGTTTGTGTTTGTGTGTGTGTTTGTGTGTGTGTGTGTGTGTGTGTTGTGTGTGTGTGTGTGTGTGTGTGTATACCCGTGTTCCCACAATAACAGAGTTAACACAATAGTTCCCACAAGGAGGTACACAGGTTGGTCCTCACACAGACCACAAATCAGGCTTCATGGGCGCCGAGACGAAACCCCCAGTGTGCCTGCATTGTGTTTCATGATCCCATGTGATTCATTCAGAGCAAGGTCTGGTGCAGGCTCCACACTACGTTCGCTGATCGAGACCTGTTTTCTCTGTCCGGTCATACGGTGAGTGATGGCTGCATGACAGTGAAAGGGCTCTACAGAGCCTAGTAACCTCTGTCATCATTCTTGTAGGACATATCTTATCCCAGGTTGAAGAGGGACTGACCCCCTCAAAACTACGTCTTCAAGACTGATTATATCGTCTTCACATCTCTACTGCTTCTGCTAGTTCTTCTGTACTCGACTGAAGAAGCCTACTGTGCAGGCGAAATGTTTCGGAATAAAGATACGTTGCACATGTGTCTTACTTATCAGGTTGAAGACGCAGCCACCCGATACGTACATGACTACGACACGTGCCCATTACGTTTCGCTAAAAAGAGAGCGAAACGTCGCTATATCAAGACTTACGTTGTTTCGCGAGCCTCTGTGATCTTGGATTATTATCTTACTTCCAGATATAAATTATTTCGGCCGAGGGATGAAAATACGGATGATCGAGGCTTTATAAATCCTTTTTGCCTAATGGCCCACACGGGCTTAGAGCTCTACATAAATATAAAATACAAAAATCTCTGTAGATTTACGAATTTTGCAAAAGGTGGGTTGAAGGCAGTTCAGTTTACTCAGTTTACCATAGATTTTTATCTGTTATCTTTCCTCGATATAGAAAGTTATAGGAGTAATTTATTATTATTGATAATCTTAATAATAATAATAATAATAATAATAATAATAATAATATTATTAATATTATTATTATTATTATTATTATTATTATTATTATTATTATTATTATTATTATGTATTTTTTAACACCTTTTCGAATCACCTCACCTAGGTAGGGTGACTTGAAAAGGAAGAAACACTTTTACCATCACTCACGCTATCACTGTCTTGCTAGAGGCGTGCCGACATTACAGCTCAGATGTCCTTTCAAACTGCAGTGATGGTGAGGTGGGGTGTACTTTCCACCTCCAGGACTCAAGTCAGGCTAACCGGTTTCTCTGAATCCCTTCATAAATGTTTTCTTGCTTACTCTCAAACAGCACGTCAAGTCATAAAAGCCACTTGCCTCCATTCACATTTAACACACTCACACATACCTGCTAGATATCCAAGCCCCTAGCATACAAAATCTCTTTTACCCCCCTCTCTCTAGCCTCTCCTAGAGCGACCCCTACCCTTCCTTCCTTCCTTCCTTCCATTACATATTTATATCCCCTCCAAGTCTTCCTAGTTTTCTCCACTCTCTCTAAACGTACGAACCACCTCAATAACCCCTCCTCAGCCCTCTGTCTCTTCTAATCTCCAAGCTATAAATTTCTACATAATATTCACACTACACATTACCCTCTGACACGACATCACTGCCTCCAGCCTCTCCTCCGTGCAACATTTAAAACCCATTCTTTACATCAAAGAGTGTTGGTTCCACCATACTCTCATAGAATCCCATTTTTGCCTCCATGCATAACGATCTTTGTCTCCACAGATGCCTCATTGCACCACCCACCTTTTTCTCCTCGTCAGTTCTATGGTTCACCTCATCTTTCATAGACACATCTGTAAATAAGTTCACTTCCAGATATATGAATAAATTAATTTTTCATTTCCTTCATACTTCTTCCAAATTGATATCCAGTCTTCTGTAGCCTATTTTTTTTGTTATTCCTACCACCTTGCTCTTTCCTGTGTTCACCTTTAATTTTATTCATTTACATACCCTTCTAAATCCGTCTACCAACCTTCGCAACTAAGCCAGTAGGGATCATACAGCACTAGGAGATAATTCATTTGGGTCCAAGGGCTGTGAGGCGATCTCAAACTAGTGTCAAGTCACGGAGAAAATTTCTGGGACCGAGTTACACCTCACTGGTTAACTGGGAGCACCGGTTATAACATAAGGAACCTGGGTTCCATCCTCAAAAATAATCACAAAAGTATTCATAGAGTACCTTATGTATTACACTCCTAATGAAAGGGCGACAATATCTGTCGAGTTGCCATATGTCAATCTCGACCCCTGCATGCAATTGTGTAACATAAATATGTTTTGTGATGCCTGTCTCGCATTTCGAAAGACCAATTTGTTCTTCTGCTTAATTGTTTTACCTCACATACATAAATGTAGAGGTGCTGTACTTACAGACAGGTTGGCTGTATCATGGATGGTACAGTCAAGAGTTGCCTCTGCCCCAAGAAAGACACTGACGGAGGTATTGAGTGTAGCGAAGTATGGCTCTCGAACTTCTTCGCTGACTTCCTCCTCCTGTGCGCTCTCTTGTGTCATCGACACCTCGGAAGACCCACTGAGAGACATTGAGGAAGAAGGAAGGGGAGAGGAGGGACCAGAAGGAAAGGTAACGGAGGTGTAGGCTGGGGGAGGTGGCAAGGTGAAGTAGGTGAGAGGTTGGAGGGTAAGGGTGGGCAGCGTCTCAGCCTCTGCAGCACCTGAAATATACAGGAGAGGTTGATAAGGTACACAGCGCTCATAGAAACACTGCTAAACGTTCATGTTAATGAAGCATATTGCTGAATACAAAGCATAATTTTTAAAAAACACAAACATGCACACTGAAGAAGAAGAAGTTAGTAACCCTGTATAACCAAAGAAAACCTGCCTGGCTTATTTACGTTGGAGTCCTTTGGTCCTCTTCTTGGATGCGACGTACTTACTGCTAGGTGAAGAGTGGTAACTGAGGTAAGACAACATGCCTAATATTTTCCCTAGTTTCAAGTTCAAAGCAAGATCCTTTAGCTGTCAGCGGAAAGCACAACCAGTTGAGCCAGGAGCCATTATCTACCCTCAACTCAAGAGACGACGGAGTGTGGCTCTTATTACTAGAGATTCTACAGCGAAAACAAATTTAAAACACTGTGGCTGAGGTTATGGTAAAAGTTGTTGACAGCGGCTCTTGAGATACGCTACTTAAGATGCCAAGTATGGTGCCAGTGTTATTGACCTACCCAGCAGCTACTGCTCGTGTCCTCACTACCACTACTACCACCAACACCACCACTACTACCACCAACACCACCACTGCTACCAGCAACACCACCACTACTACCACCAACATCACCAATGCTACCAGCAACACCACCTCTACTACCACCAACACTACCACTACAACCACCAACACCCCAGTTCACACACCACCACTCTACCACCAAACCACCACTACTACCACAACACCACCACTACTACCACCAACACCACCATCACCACACACCCCTACCACCAACACCACCATACACCACCAACACCACCACTGTACACATACCACCAACATCACTGCTCCACGCCTCACACCAAACACACCACTACTCACCACCACCCACTAAACACCACTGCTACCACCAACCACCCACCACAAACTACCACCAACACCACCACATACACTACCAACACCATTCCACTCCACCACTTCGACTACTACCACCAACACCACCAGTACCACAACCATCAACACCACCAGTACCACAACAACCAACACCACCAGTACTACTACCACCAACACTACGACTGCGTCCCCTGTCCTCCACCACCATAACCACTACCACCCTTAAAACTACCAAACCACCACTCCCACTAAAACAAACCACCACCACCATCACCACGGCCACCACAAATACCACCACCTAAATAACCACACCAATCCATGATTACGACTTCTGGGTAAATTCTCTAACAAAGCCCAGAAACCAGCCACACATACAAATGGTCAATGAGAGATCAAATCTCGCGGGAAGTTCCTCCAAGAAAACCGAAACTGAAGTAACTGAGAGAAGAAGTGGCAAAGTTGCAGCTGCAATTAGAAATATGAGAGAGCAAGAAAGAGAAAATGAAATACGAGAGAGAGAGAGAGAGAGAGAGAGAGAGAGAGAGAGAGAGAGAGAGAGAGAGAGAGAGAGAGAGAGAGAGAGATATTACGTATTTTATTGTGACCAAGACTTAACGCTTTAGTCCTGTCTATTTAATTCACCGTAGAGAAAGAGGTGGACTGTAAACTTCCATTCTTAGATGTGTTGATACACCGAGTTAATAGAAAGTTTAAGTTTATAATAAATAGGAAGGCCACCAATGTGAGACTAGAGTCAAAAAGAATATATTTCTTACTATGTTTTTGAGAGCCTATAGAGTGTGCAGTCCGGAGTTCCTAGATGAAGAAATTAAGAAAATATTTGACATTGGCACGAAACTGCGATATCCTAAGGTGTTTGTGGAATCTGCCTTGCTGGCAGCTAAGAAAACTTATTATAGAACAGAACCTAGGATAACACCTCAGACCAAGAATGTGCTGGTCCTCCCATATAACCAGAATTTATCTATCCTGCCGAATACTCTTAGAAGATTTAATATACAAGTAGTATTTAAAAATTCACGGACTGTTAGAAGCATCTTGATAAAGAATGCACCCAACAACGTGTTAGTGGTGTCTACAGAGTTGGTTGCAATGGTTGCAATCTCTCTTATTTGGGACAAACTGGAAAATCATTGGAGGTGAGAATGTCCCAGCACCGTTATTCGATACGTATAGCACAGGAGTCGAACGCGATTTTCAACCATATTAGAGCTTGTAATAACCGGCAAATTAGCAGGAAGCAAGAGTCATCTTCCCTTGTTCCTCCTGGCTTGAAAGGAATGTTGTAGAATCGGCAATTATTAAGCATGATAGACAGTCATTATACAATATCAGTGACTGGCTGTTCAAATTAGATGCGTTTTTAGTTTAGGCAATAGTACAGTCTAAAATTGGGCTCTTATTTGAATGCATTAGACTGTCTTAAATGTAGTGCCACACCGAGGAATTAGAGCCTATTTTTCCTGCAGTTTCTGAAGGTTGAACCAGAGTTTGCCTCAGAATTATGTGGGTTGAATATCTGTGGCCGTCTTTCTTGTTATTACAAATGCCTCTCCCCTTAAATGAGTTTATTTTAATGAGCCCTGTTTAGATTTTACATAACTTTTAAAAGTCTCCCCTCTAAATGTTATAGTTTTCTCGTCAATTTATAGGGACACGTTGTCCCTTGGAAGGCTACCCTATAATTGCCAGAGACTTCTATATCACTCACAATATATTTATGTATGTAAAGTTATTGGGAAGACAGTGATGGAGTGAGTTATGATGAAAGTATTTCTTCTTTTTCGGGTCACTTCCTTGGTGGGAAACGGCCGATGTGTTAAAAAATAATCATAATTTTAATTGGTAGCGGTTTTAATATCATATTTTTTGGGTTGGTTATTCTATGAAGATCTAAGACAATCGTATAAGCAAATTAGTGATTATTGAGTAACATAATTATGAGAGTTAATGGGTTTCAAGGAGGTTTGTTTTAGCTTTATCATTGGAAGAGTAAACATTGTTTTCCTTAACACTTTTTGAGATTTGTTTTAGAAGAAAGATTATATGGTGACATATAAATGGGAACAAAAATGTTTTCATTATTCTTACTGGTTTAGATTATCACAGGAGCTAAAATATTAGGTGCTAAAAATAGCCGTGTTATTTTGCCTATGGATATGAAGTTAGTAATTAGCTGTTTTAGTGGTATTCATAAATTTTTGTGTAGATTAAGTTGTTTGAGAGTAAGTTATAAGTGTAGCAGAAGATTGTTTTGCGTGAGTGTAACTCTAGCCATTGATGGGGAGGATGAGGCTCACCTGAGTCTGGTTGGGCACCATAATCTCGTCCTGTGATTGAGATGTAAGGATATTTGTGTATCTTAGGGGAGAGTAAAGGACCTCATACATCTGGAAAAGAAGTGGGAGCATTCCTGAAGCTGCAGGTTTAGTGATGGCTGTGAGAGTTATGACTGTAGTGGTGCAAGACAAACGGAATGTGACTGTAGTGGTGCAAGCCAAACGGAATGAGACTGTAGTGGTGTAAGACAAAAGGGATATGACTGTGGTGGTGCAAGACAAAAGGGATATGACTGTGGTGGTGCAAGCCAAAAGAGATTTCATTCTTGCCTTGGGTGTCAATACATTTGTAAATATGGTTACAGATTACAAGTGTGGTTATTAACTAGAACTTTTATTTATAGTGGTTGGAGAATTACATTTATGATTTTATGGATTTTGGGATAATGTAGAGGTAATAACAAGGGGAAGTTAACTTGATTATTAACTACTGTAAATTACAAACTCCTGGGATTATACTAAACAATTGGGGGTGTGGATTTTTGTTTCCCCTAAATTAATTAATTATAGTATTTATGATGGCAGCCATGTATATTAATTCGTTCAATAACAATGTGGCTTTATCATCTGATCATTATTGTCTTGCTACTATTTATTGTTTATTTTATATATGGGCCTCAGGAATACCCATTCTTCTTTTCCCATTTAATTTCTTTATTCCCCCTTTAATACATTACTGTAAAACATTCACCTGCATTCTCCCCCTTTATCATTCCAGTAGAAGCCAAGATTTCTACACCGACAAGGTGTAGAAGCTGTAGCTATCATTGAAAGGCAAGAGAATGCAATATCAACATTGCGAAATAACAACGCACAGCAACAGTCTCTCCATGCCGATCAAGCAAGTAAAATAACTGGACTGGAAACCTTGCTGGGTAAACATGTACACAAACAGGATAAAGCTACGCAGACTATGCATAACCTTATAACATCCCTTCAGTCACAAATCCGAACACAATTCGAGGATTTCAACCATTTAAGCAGAAACAGACCCTAGAAGCATTTGTGATGGTGACTCAGTTAGGGTAAATTGGGTTAGGTAGGTTTGATTAGGTTAGGTTGCAACAGAGGAAAACTATAAATATAAAATTAAACTAGATAAAATATTCAGCTAGAAACTAGCAGCCACTGTGCGCGTTCATGTAACTCATATGTCATTTGATTTTTTTATACAACAGTTCTGTGTTGTCTGTGGTTAGCAGGACGCACTGTGTCATGAAGGGCTCCGAAAACTCAGTCTTTCCTACAGAAGAACCAGGTGAAAATTGCTTTGAAATTATGTCTTTATTAAATGCTACTAAAAAGAACCGCAGAGCAACATTACCCAAGTTTACAACAGAAAAATATACGGCATATTTATACCGGAGTCTGGTTTCTATCGGCCCATATAATCAAAATTTCCACTAACTTTGTAAAAAAAAAGACCTGATCAAAGCCGCCGTAGGTAGCAAACAAAGCAAAAAAGTGAATTATTGCTTAAATAATAAAAAAAGCCAGAAATTAGAATTTAAATTACGCTGTTGTATACAAGGTGGCAAATAATAACTAAAACTCATACCTCACTAAATATGAATTACTAAGCGAATGAACCTCAACATATTTTCAACACCTGCTGAAAATACCACCCAATCAACCATCCATTTGTTAATGTAAATCATGTATCTGGCAAATGTACCATTTGCATTTCTATCATATGTATTACATAAGCATTATTGTCCAACTTTTTCCTTAGTATTCATATACCATAAAGTTTTTTTAAACGCTGGCCGTCTTGCACCGAGGCAGCGTGACACTATTGTCAACACTATGACTGTCTTGCCAGAGGCGTGCACATACGACAGTTTAAATGTCTCTCTTAACAGCAGATATCCCAAGCCCCTTCTTTAGAGTGCAGGCATTGTACCCTCCACCTCCAGGACTCAAGTCCAGTTAACCGTTTTCTCTGAATCCCTTCACAAAATATTACACAATAATGTATTCTTATTTATTTTATGCCACCGATATGAGTAGCGTATTGTTTTCGTGTACACACTTCAATATATTCAGTTTATTATCCAGTTCCTCTCAGTTTTGTCTAGTATTTTACGCTGTTAGCTACATAGATATGTCCGGGAAATACTGGTATATATTTTATAAAAGCAGTGCGGGTATCAGTGGATGTTACTAATACATTTATTATCCTGTTCATAACTAAACGCTCAGCTTTATATATTGTTTCATGTTGCTCTGTTTCTCTATGTATATTACTCTGTATTTATTATATTTGCTCCTCCCCATTGGTTATTTTATTGATTGTATACTACTGTTATACAGTATTATTAATCTTTTACCAAGTTAATTACAATACTATCTTATTATTAATCCTGAATCCCTATTATATACACTTTAATATTCTTACTTTTTTATTTTATATATTTTATTGTGCTACCGTGTATCTCTACTATTTTTTTTAATTTTAATTAAACACCCAGGGAGATACTACCGTCCTACCAAATAGGTGAAACACAAGCCTGTAATTGTTTTGCATGATGGTACGATTGCTGGTGTCTTTTTCTGTCTCATAAACATGCAAGGTTGCAGGTAGTATGTCTTGCTACTTCTACTTACACTTAGGTCACACTACACATTCATGTACAAGCATATATATACTAACCCCTCTGGGTTTTCTTCTATTTTCTTCCAAGTTCTTGTTCTTGTTTATTTCTGCTTATCTCTATGGGAAAGTGGAACAGAATTCTTCCTCCGTAAGCTATGCGTGTCGAAGAAGGCGACCAAAATGCCGGGAGCAATGGGGTAGTAACCTCTTCTCCTATACAAACTACTAGAAACAAAACAAAAAAGAAAAACTTAATAAAATTGGGATGTTTGAATGTGCGTGGATGTAGTGCGGATGAAAAGAAAGAAAGTATTGCTGATGTTATGAATGAAAAGAAGTTGGATGTACTGGCCCTAAGCGAAACAAAGCTGAAGGGGGTAGGCGAGTTTCAGTGGGGAGAAATAAATAGGATTAAGTCAGGAGTATCTGAGAGAGTTAGAGCTAAGGAAGGGGTAGAAATAATGTTGAAGGATCAGTTATGGAGAGAGAAGAGAGAATATAAATGTATAAATTCAAGGATTATGTGGATTAAAATAAGGGTCGGATGTGAAAAGTGAGTCATAATAAGTGTATGTACCTGGAGAAGAGAGAGTGTAGAGGAGAGAGATTTTGGGAGATGTTAAGCGAGTGTGTAGGAACTTTTGAGCCAAGTGAGAGTAATTGTGATAGTGGACCTAAATGCTAAAGTAGGAGAAGCGTTTAGAGAGGGTGTGTAGGTAAGTTTGGAGTGCCAGGTGTAAATGATAATTGGGAGCATTTGATTGAACTTTGTATAGAAAGAGGTTTCGTTATAGGTAACACATATTTTAAGAAAAAAAGGATAAATAAGTATACAATATATGATATAGGGCGTAATGACAGTAGTTTGATGGACTTCGTATTGGTAGATAAAATACTGTTGGGTAGACTTCAGGATGTACATGTTTATAGAGGGGCCACAGATATATCAGATCAATTTTTAGTTGTAGCTACAGTGAGCGTAAAAGGTAGATGGGATACAAGGAAAATGGAAACAGCAAGTAAGAGAGAGGTGAAGGTTTATAAACTAAAGGAGGACGCAGTTAGGGTAAGATATAAACAACTGTTGGAGGACAGATGGGCTAGTGAGAGTATAGGCAGTGGGGTAGAAGAGGTATGGGGTAAGTTTAAGAATATAGTGTTAGAGTGTTCAGCAGAAGTTTGTGGTTATAGGAAAGTGGGTGCAGGAGGGAAGAAGAGCGATTGGTGGAATAATGAAGTAAAGAGAAAAAGTAAGAGAGAAAAAGTAATCATTTGTGAGGTTTTTACAAAGGAGAAGTGATGCAAGAAGGAAGGAGTATATGGAGAGAAAAAGAGAGGTTAAGAGAGTGGCGAAGCAATGTAAAAAAGAGCAAATGAGAGAGAGAGTGGGTGAGATGTTATCAACAAATTTTGTTGAAAATAAGAAAAAGTTTAGAAGTGAGATAAATAAGTTGAGAATGCCTAGGGAACGAATGGATGTGTTAGTCAAAAATAGGAGACGAGAGTTATTAAACGGAGAGTTAAAGATATCGGGGAAATGGAGGGAATATATTGAGGAATTGTTAAATGTGGATTAAGATATATTTCGTGTATAAGGCAAGGAGGAATAACATCTTATAGGAATGAGGAAGAACCAGTTGTGAGTGTGGGGAAAGTGTTTGGGGCAGTGGGTAGAATGAAAGGGGGTAAAGCAGCTGGGATTGATGGGAAAAATATAGAAATGTTAAAAGCAGGTGGGGATATAGTTGGAGTGGTTAGTGTTTTTATTTAATAAATGCATGGAAGAGGGTAAGGTACCTAGGGATTGGCAGAGAGCATGCATAGTTTCCTTGCATAAAGGCAAAGGGGACAAAAGAGGGTGTGAAAATTATAGGGAAATAAGCCTGTTCAGTATACCTGGTAAAGTGAATGGTAGAGTTATTATTGAAAGAACTAAGAGTAAGACGGAGAGCAGAATAACAGATTAACAAGGAGGCTTTAGGAAGAGTATGGGGGGGTGTAGACCATGTGTTTCCAGTGAAACATATAGATGAACAGTATTTACATAAGGATAAAGAGGTTTTTGTAGCATTTATGGATTTGGAAAAGGCGTATGGTAGGGTGGATAGGGAGGCAATGTGACAGATGTTGCAAATGTATGGACTTGGAGGTAAGTTATTGAAAGCAGTGAAGAGTCTTTACGAGGATAGTGAAGCTCATGTTAGTGTATGTAGGAGAGAGGGAGATTATTTCCCAGTAAAAGTAGGACTTAGACAGGGATGTGTGATGTCACCATGGTTGTTCAGTATATTTATAGATGGAGTTTTAAGAAAAGTGAATTCTCGGGTGTTGGCAAGAGGTGTGGGGTTAAAAGATTAACAATCTAACACAAAGTGGGAGTTGTCACAGTTTCTCTTTCCTGATGTCACTGTGCTTTTGGGAGATTCCGAAGGGAGGTTGCAGAGGTTGGTTGATGAGTTTGGTAGGGTATGTAAAAGAAGGATATTAAAAGTGAATATAGGAAAGAGTAAGGTTATTAGGATAACAAATGTATTCAGATATTTGGGAGAGGACGTGTCAGCAGATGGATCTATGAAAGATGAGGTGAATCATAGAACAGACGAGTGGAAAAAGGTGAGTGTTGCACTGAGGAGTCTGTAGAGACAAAGAACTTTATCCATGAAAGCAAAGAGGAGAATGTATGAGAGTATTATTATTCCAACGCTCTTGTATGGGTGTGAAGCATGGGTGATGAATGTTGCAACAAGGAGAAAGCTGGAGGTAGTGGAGAGGTCATGTCAGAGGGCAATGTGTGGTGTGAATATAATGCAGATAATCAGTAGTTTGGAGATTATAAGGAGATGCAGGATTACCAAAACTATTATCCAGAGACCTGAGAAGGGGTTTTTGAGATGTTTTGGACATGTAGCGAGTATGGAACGAAATAGAATGATTTCGAGAGTGTATAAATCTGTAGTGGAGGGAAGGTGGGGTGGGGTAGGGGTCGGTCTAGGAAAGGTTTGAGGGAGGGGGTAAAGGAAGTTTTGAGTGCGAGGGGCTTGGACTTCCAGCAAGCATGCGTGAGCGTGTTAGATAAGAGCAAATGGAGATGAATGGTTTTTAGGACTTGACGTGCTGTTGGAGTGTGAACAAGGTAACATTTATGAAGGGATTCAGGTAAACCGGCAGTTTTACCTGGAGATGGGAAGTACAGTGTCTGCACTCTGAATGAGGGGTGTTAATGTTGCAGTTTTATAACTGTAGTGTAAGCACGCTTCTGGCAAGACAGTGATGGAGTGAATGATGATGAAAGTTTTCTTTTTCGGGCCACCCTGCCTTGGTGGGAAACGGCCGATGTGTTAATAAAAAAAATCTCATATTTTTACTATTAGCTTTACTTATGCTACCATTAGTAGTGCCATAACTGACTCTTAAACCGCAGTTTGTTGAACTATTATTTTATTTAAGCATTGCTACTTCACATTTTCTGTGTTTATTATTTTAAATTGTTATGTTTTACTCTGTTGTATCGCATTTTATCTTTATATATATTACATTATGTCTTATATTATATTATAATATATTATATTATATACTATATTATATACTGTTTTATGCAAAACCACTACTGTGAAAAAAATAGTGAACTTTCGAGATCTTTCGTAATTTCTCACATTAATGTGAGAAATCACGAAAGCGATTGGATGTTCACTATTTTTTGCACAGTAGTGGTTTTTGCATATTGTGATATCACCTGTTTACTGTGATCTTAATGCATGTTTTTTTATGTATACAGTACTGTCAAGTGCCTTTAGAATTATGACAATTATTCATATTACTAAAAGCACAGAATCTTATGATTTCAAATCATCCTTCAATTTCCATTCTGAATTCTAGTGTATAGAATAACTCGTGAATATTAATGTTGATCCCGAATTCAGTCTATTTTCTAATCTCTGTAATAATCAACTTACTTCAGACGCAACTATAAATACTGCATAGGTAGCCAAACGAAAACTTGTCTCTTCAAACTTAAGAATATATCAATATTTAATTACACTGCTACATCCCTAGGTAAACACTATGATGGCTTCACAGCACATAATTATATCTTAATTTTCGGTATTATTAAAGATATCTGACTTAAATTAGATACCGTAGCCATTTATATAAATTACCTGGGTACATTAATACATAACTGCAGGCCTTATGGAATCGAAGTTGAAACTGCAATCACTAATGAGAAGAACTGTATTAACCCAAGATGTACAAGGGATGAATTTGGAGAAAACATAATTGCACAATTCTTAACCAAATACCCCATAACAATAAGAGCTGTCTACGGATTACCACATACTATCATTGGCAACTTCGGTGAAAATCTTTAAGATCTAACCATAATCAATAAACTAAATATTACTTTAAGTAATACTAGCAACATTAGCAATAACCTCATTCAGTATTGATGAAGAACCACAAGTAACTGAATTCCTGAACACCGCATATAACTGCTTACTAATTAATACCATCTATAACTAAACCTCCAAGAATTCCTACTAATTAATACCATCTATAACTAAACCTCCAAGAATTCCTGAGACGACGTATCAGCTGAACTTACCATCCTAGTAATTAGCATAACTAAATTATCATAGCTAACATAACTAAAGTATCATAACGCAACTAAATTTATCATAGCAGTCAGTAATATTGACTGACAGAGTATGTTTACTGACAATCTTGATATTTGCTCATGTGTTTGCGCATTCAAATAAATAATTCAAAGCTTCTACAACAAACATTGTCCTTTGAAAACCAAACAGTTTACAACAATATCCAACAGTATCCTTAGATCCATTGACACAAAGTATAACACTGAGAAATGATACAGGTTGATATTAAAATCCAGCAACTCTATTGTCAGAAAGTTCGATGAATCAAAAGAAAATATAAAAAACACCGGATAATAATCTCACGAATACTGGGTTCCAGTAAATTTTCCAGGACTAAAGAAATCATTCTAACTAAACCAAATAGCCATCCCATCCAAATTGGCGAGACAATCAGAATCTAAATGATTTCTCGACTATAAGATCCAACCTATTGTGGTGTGTGCCGAACTCAAGTATTGCATTCGATATACATGACATGTAGCCACATTATTCTTGCATGTCACCATAAACCAGCTTTGCTTTAAGGTACTGAAGTACCGTCAATGAGTGCCTCACTGGAGTGGGAAATAACTGATAATTGTGCTGGATGTTCTGCTTGTTCAAGGTAAGGAAGGGAAGCACAGGGAGCTACCACACGCGGGTAGCCCAGTGACCATTAGACCCTCAACATGGTTAGCATCATACTAGAATCTTTCCTCTGTATGAATGTTTAAAGCTGAAGTAGTGAGAGTTCTCATGCTTATGCTTTCACTATATATTGTGCAAATCTTTGTAGTGTTTGGTAGTGTGAATTTATGTCACATCAAAAGCTGACAAATGGTGTATACTTCATTTCTCATTTTTTCTGTTTGCTCTAATTGACTGCGCTTAAGCTTCCATCTATTATACGTTACTCTCAGTTCATTTTGACGTTGATGTTGAAATAATTTGAGTTATTATATTAATTAATGAGAATGTTATACTTAATTTCTCGTACATATGTGCATTTATATGATCTGACACTGCAATATTGTTGTTGAAATAATGTGACATTTCAACATTGCTGTTGAAATAATCAAAGTTTTGCTATTTAAATTATAATTTATTTATTTAAGTGTAAAGATAATTATCTTTGCAGTTAATTATCATATCTTCATGTACTGTAATTATTTTACGCTGCACAGTACATAATGTAACCTTAAGTATTCTGTCTATTTTTTAGTGTGTTTAATCTTAAGTTACAAAAATATGGGCTTTACTGTGTATGTATTATGAGATCTATTAGAGATACGATGAGTTATAAAAAAGAGTCCCTGGACTTGAATTCTCACTCGCTTCCCAGTTGGAATAAGGCGGAAGTGTAGGTTATGGTGTGCAGTAGCTAGTGAAATTCACAAAATGCATCAGCAAGGATTTGGCGAGAAAGCAATGAGTCGGACACAGTGTTTTGAATGTTTTTTTTTCTATTCAAAGCAGGGGGAACATCAGTTAAGATAAGATAAGATAAGATTTCGTTCGGATTTTTAACCCCGGAGGGTTACCTACCCAGGATAACCCAAGAAAGGCAGTGCGTCATCGAGGACTGTCTGTCTTATTTCCATTGAGGTCCTTAATCTTGTCCCCCAGGATGCAACCCACACCAGTCGACTAACACCCAGTTACCTATTTGCTGCTAGGTGAACAAGACAACAGGTGTAAGGAAACCGCGTCGAAATGTTTCCACCCCGCCGGGAATCGAACCCGGGACCTCCTCGTGAAGCGAGAGCTTTGCCAGCCAGGCCACGGGGCCTGATGATGAACACTCTGGTCGTCCATCAACGTCAAAAACAGACACCAACATTGAAAAAGTGTGGAAAGCTGTTCACGAAGATCGTCGTCAAAGTGTCCAGGACATTGCAAGTGCTGTGGGAATTTCTTATGGGTCTTGGCAAAGCATTTTGACGGAAAAATTGAACATGAGGCGAGTAACTTCGAAATTTGTGCCACGCTTTCTGACTCAGTACCAGAAAGATGATCATTTTCTGGCCAAAAACAATATAGCAGTCGTCGTCCACCATACCTACTTCCCAGATCTAGTCCCCTGTGACTTTTTTACCCTAAAATAAAACTGGCACCAAAGGGAAGGCGTTTTAACGACGTGGAGGAGTCAAGCAGATTCGTAGGTCGTGCTAGATTACGTCAGGAAAGAAGAGTTCCAGAAATGTTTCGAGAAGTGGCAGAGTCACTGGGATCAGTGCATGGCCTCCCAAGGAGAGTACTTTTAGGGAGATAACTTCAACAATGTGATTAGGTAAGCCTGTATATTTATTTGCGGCAGTTTAAGATATATTCTTGGTAAATAAATCTATTTTTAATTGTTTACTCATCGTTTATATCAAGTCAGAAGCGTCTCCACAATACGGTCACCATCTGACTGAAAATGAACTGAAAATATAAACCCAAGGTCAACTATAGGATGCTCAAATGTGTGGGAGTATTCAATAATGGCACTTAATAGTGGATCAGAAATTGCAAGGTTTATTCGGCTTTATGCTATCTTTGCGTTTATGGATTCTAGCAATTGAATGACTCTTATTCTTTTCTTACCTATACATGAAGCCTTACAGCAATCTCACGTATATTATATGCAATAGAGGATTCAACGTTTATTGAGTAGTTAGTTAATGGGGTTCAAGGCCAACCAACGAGAGCCATTAAGGCTGCACGTAAGCTTTTCACCACCTGACTGGAATATTTTAATCCCTAAAATGGGATTAAAATAAAGTCTCAGCATAAAAACGCTGAGAAAAATACACCTCTCAGTGCACATATCTTGTAAGTTTTATTAGAATGTTTTTTTTTTTTAATTCATTAATGGTATTATATAGTTTAAAGATAATTCTAATGTTAACTTTAGGATAAAAATCGGATAACAGTTTAGAGTCTAACTAAAAAAAGGTTAATTCCCACAGAAAGTAATAGAAAACTAAATATTTTTTAAGTGTATATTACCAACTATCTTAGCTGAAGTACCAATTAGAGAATTTAGACTTTATGTATTTATAAGATTCACGGGGAACCTATTATAAGTTCATATTGACCTCAAGCGGTCCAGCTGTATATGAAATTTAATATAATGTGGATAACTATGAAATACTCTGCTAGAAAGGAAAGACAACAAATTGAGTTTATAGTTAACGAGAATAAAAGACGAAGACTTACTACACAGTCTGGTAAAATTTGGTTTACGGTAGACCAGAGTACTAACATTCTGAAGTATCTAAATCCTAAAATGCAAAATGACAAAGTTTATTTGTTTTTTTTACTTCTGTCTTTAAGGTACACTATATCAGCGTACTGTGAGCGCAAATGAATAAGGGAATCTTGTCCGAGAATTTAAAGATCAAGCCATTGTCTTTTATGGGGGAGGCCCTAGTTTCCTACCCTGCCACCTCCGTACCAGTGCTCGGTATACACACCCAGCATTGTCTATGAATCGGGTTTTGGTCTCTTCATTACCATACATTGCATCTGGCAAGGAATCATGGCACCCAGGAGGCATACAAGTGATGCAGGAAGTGACAAGACAAAGTAAAAAATGTTCAAGTCTTGGAATTATGAAGAAAATTGAGATATTAGATAAGCTTAATTGTGGTGCCTGTGTGGAGGACATGAGAGCTTATGGCCTTAATGAAGAGTCGGTCGCGTGATTAAAAAGAGTGAAGCAAATATATGGGACTGTGCAATGAATAACCCGGGCTGTCGTCTGATTTACTGACTTGATTAACCTATTGACTTGATTGATTTACTGAATGACTGACTGACCGACCTGGTTTACTGACTTGACTGATTTACTGAAAGACTGACTTACTGACTGACCTGATTTACTGACTTGACTGATTTACTGAATGACTGACTTACTGACTGACCTGATTTACTGATTTTCTGAATGACTTGACTGACCTAACTTGACTGATTAATTGAATGACTGACCTGATTTACTGACTTGACTAACCAACTTGACTGATTTACTGACTTGACTGATTTACTGAATGACTGGATTGATTTACTGAATGACTTGACTGACTGACTTAACTGATTTATTAATGACAACTGATTTATTGAATTACTGACTGATCTACTGATTTGACTGATTTACTGACTTGACTGACCTACTGACTTGATTGATTTACTGACTTGACTGATTTACTGACTTGACTAATTTACTGAATGACTTACTTGACTGACTAACCTACTTACTTGGCTGATTTACTGAATGAATTGACTGATTTACTTACTTGACTGGCTTACTTACTTTACTGATTTACTGACTTGACTGGCTTACTTACTTGACTGATTTACTGAACGACTCCACTGGCTTACTGACTTGGCTGACCTACTTGACTGATTTACTGAATGACTTGACTGACTGACTTGAATGAGTGACCTATTGACTTGAATGAGTGACTTACTGAATTGAATGACTGTACTGACTGACTTACTGACTCACTTGACTTGACTGACTTACTGGACTACCATCCACCTCAGCCCAGATGGGCCTCAGTATGTCTCTCCACTCCCTCCTTCACAATCATCGACAAACACCAGCAACCACAATTTAAGGTAATAAATATTATTTCTGTTGCATTTGTAGCCTTGAACAACAGAAAAAACATACATAATGACAATGAACAATAATTGCATTATCCTTTATATTTGCGTAATATTTGGAGGCCTAAAAAAGAAGTTTGAGGTCTTAGGAACGTAACCCTATTTTCTCATAAGATTTTCAGTTCCTTTAACACGGATTAGTCTAACACTGCATTTTCAGGAACCTAACGGCCTACTTTAAAAGATACATTGCTGGTACAAAGATGGCGTATACATTACATGAGGTTTGAGGGATACAATTTAAGTATATATTTTTACATTTTCATCACAGATTACAATGACGAAATTTCATCCAGCTCATCAGAGCTGGGGCGCGTACCCAAGATATAGCAAGCATAAATATACCAGGAGAATGACTGTGTTTTTTCCTCCCACCCTCCTCCCCCCAACACACACATCATGCAAACTTGTTCCAGTAACACAGTGACTGTTGACTTTTTCTTTTTGGAGTGTACCATGTGATGTGTATAGTGGTGTGTTATTTATAGTGCTGTGTTGTGTATAGTGGTGTGTTGTGTATAGTGCTGTGTTGTGTATAGTGATGAGTTATTTAGTGCGGAAAGCAGGCAACTCTGACACGTCCAGCTAGGCTTGCCTCCACTCCTCCATCTCTCCCTCACCTCCCATGAGGCTGAGACTGCCAACTACATCTGCAACGACGCTCACCTCTAGCTTCCTCCTCCTCCACCATGAACCATCTGACAGATTGAGGTATAACAGAGGATGATGCAGCTAGCCAGCCACAAAGCCAGGGAAACAGTGCACCTAACAATGAGAGAAGAGGCACATTTCAGGTGAGTGGAGCATATCGGGCACTCAAGAGGAGGGGCCTCAATGGGTGTGCTGGGTCAGATATGCTTCCTGCAGAAAGCAGCCCACAGCCTCCACAGGCAGACGAAAACTCCAATGGGAACCTCCTCAGTTGTGATGATCTGACGGCATTCAAATCTACTGTTCTCTATCTCACATTCCTAAAGCTGCTCGTCGATTCACTGCAGGGAAATTCAAAGACCTTCTTAAACAGGTAAATGGAGGTTCCACCAACTTAGAAGTCCGAGGCACCATTAAGATAACACAACCTGCTCCTGTTTGGCAATGTCTGTCTAGCAGTTCCTACAAGACGAGGCAAACTGCTAATCACATCAGTCATCAAAGCAGTGTGCAACCACCCAAGAACAGATAATTGTGTCCCTCTGCTCCATCATCGCAGAAATCACAGAGGCAGACCCAAGAAAAAATTCCACTGAAAACGAGAAAATTTGTGCACAGATTAAAAAAAATTGAAGAAGGCAACACAGTGGGACCAATCAGAATAATCACAAGTGACGACACACTTGCTCCCAAAGATGAGGCACAGCTCAAGCACTAGGAGACAAGGGACACCAGAGTCATTAACAACAACCCTGATGATGCTCTCATCACTGGACAGTTAATTTTGCCAGAATCAGAAGTTTATAAAGCGATAGTGTAATTTCTAGCAGGATATGCAGGAGGTTACACTGGAATACGACTACAACACATCAAAGAGATTATAAATCCAGTGCTTGGCACATCTGCATCAATTCTCCTTTCTGATTTAATAATCTTAGTCAACAGCTGCCTGGCGAGGCGGATTCCTGAAGAAATTAAAACTTTCTTTTCAGAGCCTAATTATGTGCTTTGAAGAAGAAGGATGGGGAAATCAGACCCATTGCTGTTGGTAACACTCTTCGTCGTTTTGTTTTCAAAACAGCAGTGAGAAACATTTAAACAGAAGCTGCCAGTTTACTTCAGCAAAACCAACTGGGCTTGGGGTCTTTATAGGCAGTGAAGCGACAGCTAATACAGCAACGGCCTACATCAAGGCCTTACCAGAAGACAAGGCCATAGTCAAACTAGACTTTAAGAAAAGAAATGTGGTCTTCCAGATATTCGAGACTAGTTCTCCAGTCTTTTTTACCTTTATTTCAGCTGGCTACAGCAAATCTTCAGTTATTTTATTTGGCGAGAATGAAATAACATCAGAGGGTGTTCAGCAGGGTGACCCACTCGCTCCATTTCTCTTCTGCTTGCGCAGAAAGCTCATTATCTGGTATCTGGATGATGGCACTCTGGCAGGTAAGGGTGAAGTCACAAGGACTCATTCTCAATCCCTCAAAGTGTGAAATCATCACAACTAATCAGAAAATAAAAACAGTTGTGCGAACAATCCTTCCTGAAGCCTCAACTACCACTCCGTCCAAGAGCTTCCTACTGGGAGCACCACTGGGTCATCAGGCCATCAACACAGTCCTCAAGGGCAAACTGAATGACCTAAGAGAATGGAGGAGAGACTAAATGATCTGGATGCCCTTGTATCTTCTTACAAGGTGTCTAAATCTGCCAAAACCAACTTACTTCTTGAGGTGTGCACCCCTCTTTCGACAACCCAACACTCAGTGAATATGATGTACTCTTGAGATCTATCTTTAGGAAGGCACTGAATCTGTCACTGGAAGATCACCAGTGGGATCAAACAACTCTTCCAGTGCAGATGGGAGGTATAGGGGTGTGCAAGGCAACACAGGTAGCATTACTTGCATTTCTGTTCTCGTGTATGGTTTCCAGTAAACTAGTAAAGGAGATTGTCCCTGAACTCTTGAGAGGTGCTGTAGGAGTTCAAGACCTTAAGTTTATCGAAGCAGCAATGCAGTGGGACAGCCTTGCAGACTCTCCAAGCAGACCAGCTCCTCCCAGAGAGCACAAACAGTCCCACTGGGACAAACCGATCATGAAAAAAAAATGTCAACACAGTGCTCAACAACGCTTCAGGAAAGGACAAAGCTCATCTCCTAGGTGAAGGCACCACATCACCAGATTTTCTTTTAGCTATTCTCAATTCCTCCTTGGGCACTTGACTCGATCCACAGGCTATTCGGCTTTTGGTAACTCTTTGCCTAGGCGCCCTCATACTCACTGAAAATAGGCGCATTTCCGACAGGGACTACATGGTCTCGTCTGTCATACATCAAAAGGGAAGTATGCTAGACATGAGGAGGTCAACGACATCATCATGAGAAGTCTCACCACAGCCCGTTGCCCAGCTGAACAGGAACCTCAAGTACTGAGATCTAACAGAAGTCAAAAGCATCCAGATGAAGTCACCATGCTACCCTGGGAGGATGGTAAGCAGATTGCATTGGACTACATCTGTGCCTCTACGTTAGCTGACATCTACTTGCCATACTCTGAAGCTTATAGGGGTGGGGCCGCCAGTTTCAGGGAGACCCATGAGATAAAAAAAAACAGAGGGCTGCCACCTTGCTATAATTTCTCATAAGCTACCTTTTTCTCTTTTATCTCACCTCATCATTCCACCAATCACTCCACTTTATTCTTGCACCCACCCTCCTATTGCCACGAACTTTTGCCCCATATTCTAACACTGCCCTTTTAAAACTATTCCACCCCTGTTCAATCCCCACACAACATATATTCTCACTAGCCCACCTTTCTGCCAATAGCTGCTTATATCTCACCCTAACTTCCTCCTCCCTTAGTTTATACACTTTCACCTCTCTCTTACTTGCTGTTGCCATTTTTCTTTTGCCCCATCTACCTCTTACTCTAACTTTAGCTACAACTAAATGCCCTGCATACTAGGGGCTTTTGGCATGTACACCTCATGTAATCTCAATAACCAAATGTAATTCTTTGTATCATGTCCAAATAAAAATATTATTATTATTATTAGTATTATTATTATTATCTGATATATCTGTTGCCGCCTATAAACATGCACATCCTGAAGTCTACCCATCAACCTTTTATCCACCAATATATATTCTAACAAACTACTTTCATTACGTGCTATATCATATCTTGTACGCTTAATTATCCTCTTTTTCTTAAAATATGTATCACTTATCACCAAACCTCTGTCTATACATAGTTAAATTAAATGCCACCCATTTTCTTTTACCCCTGGCACCCCAAACTTACCTAATACTCCCTCCACAACATTTAGGTCCCCCACCACAAGTACTCTTCACTTGGTTCAAAACTCCCCACTCACTCACTCAACATCTCCTAAAATCTCTCTCTATACTCTACACTTCTTTCTTCTCCAGGTGCATAAACACTTACTATAACCCACTTTTCACATACGACCCTTATTTTACTCCACATAATCATTCTTTACCTCTAACTCTATTAGAAACCCTGACCTAATCCCATTTATTTCCCCTCACTGAACTCTCATACCGCCTTCAGCTTTGTTTCATTTACAGCCAAAACATCCGGCTTCTTTTCACCTCTTTCTTATCATCCACACACATTCAAACATCCCAACTTAAAGGTTTTCATCTTTTTATTTTTAGTACGCTCTATGGGAAAAGGAGTTACTAACCCATTGCTCCGGCATTTTAGTTGACTTCTACAACACTCATGGCTTACAGAGGGAAGATTCTTATTCCACTTTCCCATGGATATGAAGGAAAATGAAAACTCAGATGAGTGTGTATACATAAACGTGTACATGCATGTGTAATGTGATCTAATTGTGAGTAAAAGAATTAAGATATACCTGTTATCTTGTGTGTTTATGAGACAGAAAAAAGTCACTACCAGCACTCATACCATCATATAAAACAAATACAGGTTTCTATCTTACACTCATTTGGTAGGACAGTAGAACCTCTCTGGGTGGTTGCTGTCTACCAGCCTACTACCTAAACAGAAGGGTGGACGAAGGGCTCGAACTATGGTTTGTAAATTGACTGTCCGACGCTCTACCATCTAGGCTAACCCAGACCTCTAATAGAAAGGATTCCGAGATAATACTTACTGTATTACAAATGTAACCCAACTGAACTACTTCCCTCTGCCCAGGAGCTTAATAATAAACAGAAGGGTGGACGAGGAGCTCAATCCTTAGACACTTAAGATGCAACCCTGACTCCTGCTGATGGTGCAGCAGAAGTCAAGGTTGCAGCTCCTACTTTTCCCGCTCACTCATTCTGTGTGAGTTAGGAGATGACTCACACCATCGGACCCAAGACACCACTTAAATCGTAGACGTGTTGTGTCCCTGCAACAGGGCGTCTACGACGATTGTAGATACCTGCTTCACAACTTGTGCTGAAGAAGACTCACCATGCCATCACCATGGGGCTGCCCCCGCCATAGTACCCGTGTCATAGGGCTGTAAACGGTACCCCACTTGACCCAAAGACTCACCTTGCCTGTCACAGGGATATAAACGGTGCTGCATTTGACACGAAGAAGATTCGCTTGAGCAAACTCCGACTCTACTTCGGAAGCCAATGACTAATCGCCATCTGTCAGGACATCCTTCCTGGCACATATATTATCATCATCATCACCGTGAATTGTCGAGGTGGATGAGATAAAGAGAGCCTAGGTGCTCTTAAGGCTCTAGGGTTCTTCGCCGGGATATGGAAATATGCTCGGCGAGGGGCCTTAACCTGGACCCATTTCCTCTACTGAATGTGATTTATGAGTACGAGGAAGCAGTTGAACGATTGATGTGATCCCTGAGGCTGCCGGTGCGGATTTGGATACCGCTCTCCTGGAGGGTTGGCTAGTTTGGAGCACCCAAGTCCCGGGTGGATGGCTGACGATTTTTTTTTATTTACTTCTCTTTCCACCATGCTATTACAGGACTGCCTATTGTACCCCTGGGTCCGGCTAGAGGTACCTCGGAGGGACGGTCATTTGACCTAGTCCAGAGCCCGCCTCCTATATATTTTTCTATTAATTTAATTTTATATATTATCCAATGTTTAGTTATGGAGCCTCAGTTTTAATTGTTGTTGGGGAGGGCTAATGCCCTTCCCAACAACAGGTTACCGGGGCAGCGTACGGCCAGGATTGGGCGTCGACTAAATGTAATGGATTATATTTTTCTGTATTTAAAAATACTAGCCACAAACACCTTACCTTTCTTTTCTTTTATTACTTTTATTGTTTTTATGGGTGATATTTCTATGAGGCAGTCGGCCTGACCCTAAGGTCTCGTCTTTCTATAATATGGGATACAGCGACAATCCCTCTGTCTTCTAGCACCTGTGCGTTAACTTCAAGAGACGTACAGGGATACATAAACAATGTCAGCAGTGGTAGAAGCAGCAAAGAGCTAGCAGTAGTATTAGTAGCAGCAGTTCTAGAAGTAATAGTATAGAATGTAGTAGTAGTGAAAGAATCTGTAGTAGAAGTAATATTATTATTATTAGTAGTAGTAGTAGTAATAATAATAATAGTAATAGCAATATTAGTTGTATTATTATTGATAATATTAGTAGTAGTAGAATTAGTAGTAGTAGTAATAGTTGTAGTAGTAATAGTAGTAGTAGTATTAGAAGTAGTAATAATAGAAGTAGCAGTAGTACTTGTAGTAGTGGTGGTTTTGGTAGTGGTGGTGATGGTGGTGGTAGTAGCGGTGGTGGTGGCGGTAGTGGTGGTAGTTGTGGAGGTGGTAGTGGCAATGGTAGTAGTGATGGTGATAGTGGTGGTGATGGTGATGGTGGTGGTAGTTGTGGTGGTGGTAGTGGTAGTGGTGGTATTTGTGAGGGTGGTGGTAGTGGCAATGGTGGTAGTGGAGGTGGAAGTGGTAGTGGTGGTGGTAGTGGTGGTGGTAGTGGTAATGGTAGTGGTGGTGTTGTTGGAGCTATTGGTGCTGGTGGTGGTGGTGGTAATGGTGGTGGTAGTAGTGGTGGTGGTAATAGTGGTGGTGGTGGAAGTGGTGGTAATAATGGGGCGGTGGTAATAGTGGTACTGGTGGTGGTTGTGGCAATGGAGGCAGTGATTGTGATGGTGGTAGTGGCGATGGTGGTGCTTGTGGTGGTGATAGTGGTGGTGGTGGTGGTGGTGGTGGTAGTGGTGGTGGTAGTGTTGTGGTGTTAATGGTGGTGGTGTTAGTGATGATGATGGTGGTGATGGTAGTAGTGGTGGTGGTGGTGGTAGTAGTAGTGGTGGTGATGGTGGTCGTGGCAATGGCAGTGGCAAGCACAGATATTTTTTTATAAAAAACTAGGATTTTTTTTATAAAAAACTAGGATTTAAAAAAAAACTAGGATTTAAAAAAAAAACTAGGATTTTTTATAAAAAACTAGGATTTGATATAGAAAACGGGGAAAATCTATAGGTGGTAGTGGTGGTGAAGGAGGTGGTGGTAGTTGTGGTTGTAGTGGTAGTGATAGTTGTGATGGCAGTCGTGGTGGTTGTGGTAGTGGTGGTGGTGGTAATGGTGGTGGCGGTGGTAGAAGTGGTGGTGGTGGTAGTAGTAGTGGTGGTGGTGAGGTGAGGGTGGTAGTGGCGATGGTGGTAGTGGTGGTAATGGTGGTAGTGGTGGTATTGTTGGTGGTGTTGGTAATGGTGGTAGTAGTGGTAGTGGTGGTGGTGGTGGTAGTAGTGTTTGAGGTGGTGGTAGTTTTAAAGGTGGTGGTAGTTTTAAAGGTGGTGGTGGTGGGGTGGTAGTGGTGATGGTGGTAGTGACAATGGTGGTAGTGATGGTAGCGGCAATGGTGGTGGTAGTGGTGGTAATGGTAGTGGTGGTAGTAGTGGTGGTGGTAGTGGTGGTGGAGGTGGTGGTGGTGGTACTGGTGGTACTGGTGGTGGTGGTGGTGTTGGAGGTGATAATGGTAGTGGTGGTTTTAGTGTTGGTGGTGGTAGTGGTGGTGAAGGGGGTGGTGGTAGTGGTGGTGAAGGGGGTGGTAGTAGTGGTGGCGATACAAAAGAGTAACACAACAGAGAATATTTGCCAGAGGATCTTCTGAACCAACAATATCCGTCTAGTAGATATTAAGCTTGTTTTTACTCTACTCCACTTTACATACATGAACTATGCTCTAGTATATTATGTCAGAGATCACAGCCATCCTATTTATTAATTTGGTCTCTGCTAAAACTATCTACCTATCTTCTAATTATAAATTAGACACATATTCAACACTTGGGTATCTTTATTGAGGAAACGTTTCGCCACACAGTGGCTTCATCAGTCCAATACAAAACAGAAAGGTGTAAGGAGAGGAGGAGTTTGAGGTAATCAGTCCCTCGGCCTGGAGTCGATGTGTTCAGTCCTTCAGTCTTGTAGAATGTACAGCATAGAGCCATAAAAGTGGCTTATATACTGTAGTCAGGTGAGGCAAAGCAGGAGGAGGCGGGGTCATAGTGGTACCATCCACTAGTCGAAGTAGGTCTTCGTCCAAAGGTTGGACAAGTGTTGAAGAATTCGTTTGTATAAAGATCCCAAGATGTTGCTGTGTCAGACAGGATGTAGATGAATGGTTCAGAGAACCGACAAGTTATAAATTAGACACATATGCAACACTTGGGTATCTTTATTGAAGTGTTGCATAAGTGTCTAATTTATAACTTGTCGGTTCTCTGAACCATTCATCTACAACCTATCTTCTAACCTTCAAAAATGTTGTTTTTCTGAGTCAGCTCCTATACACAACTTTTCCAACACGAATCTTAGTCCTGGCTTGCCTCTGTACAGGCCTGTCTTTCTCCATACTTGACCTGACCTTTGGCTCCTTCATTTCTTTCCTCCTGACCTGTTTTCCTACCTTGGAATAGTTGGGGCAGTGTTTAGATCTTTCAATCTCCACCTCCCTGATATGTAATTTACACCCATTAATCTATTACTAGTTCTTCCCGGCACAGGTTAGTAGGTCTCCTGCAGTGCTTCTCTGTCCGTATGCTCTTTTATTCTACTATTACTACAATAACAACTACTACTTCAAATTCTTTCAATACTGCTTCTCTCTATACTATTACTTCTACTACCTCATTAGTGCTACTTCCACTGCTGTCCATCACCTCTTATACTACTACTGCCTCCAATACTATTACTACTCCTACTACTACGACTTCTACTTCTGCTTCTATTTCTACTACTACAACTCCCTTCCTCCACCCAATCCCTTTTGTCTTGGGTTCTTAGTAAATTCTTCCACTCAAGGAAATGTGAATTTTTATTTTCTACCTTCTGTCACTTTTATGTTAATACATTCACTACATGGAGTATTATATACAACATATAAGATACAAAGCTGAGATTTTATTTTTTTATCAACTTATGTTTCACCATATTAATTAATTTACTATTTCAACGATTCTTTAAACCACATGAAATTCTCAACAACTCACAATCTCATCTATGTATTCAGTGTTGAATTGAAAACAAATAAAAAATTCCTTTCTTTAGCTTTCGGGAAATAAGTTCGAGTCCACAAGTATGTGTCCGGGACACTGGAGGCTACTTCAGAGATTTCCTTCACCTCAATATTGAACACCTCAGCACATGGAAAGGCTCCCAGGAACATTGAAGTTTTTACACTCGTACCTTGTTATATGAGTCGAGAGCACCTGTGGCAAACCCAACTTTCCTTTATGGCCTCTTGAAGAACTAACAAGAGTTCGAAAACTTAGATATGCTCTTTCCACCAACCTCTTGAAGTGGTCAACCAGAGAGGCAATGATAGAAAAAATAGGTAGATAGATAGATGAATAGATAGATATATAGACAGCAAGAGAGAGAGAAAGAGAGAGACTAATGTTGTCAAGGTACCATACTCACCTCCACTTCGCGGACAACGAGATGACAGCTCTTACTCAACAAGACGGGCAGCAAACAGCAACCACGCTCTGGCTATACACTTCTCAAGAACATCAATTCATTTGAGATCATATATTCAAAGAACGTTTCGAGTCTATAACATGCTCCTACAATATAACGACATTGATGAAATAAAGTCAGTTGACTAAGTGAATTCGTTGGTGAACAGATGGCTTCAACAGATGGCACCCTGTTCCCTATTCGTATGTTTCATAACAATAAAATAAAAAGGCCTTGAAATGAGCTTAGATAGTAATTGTTCTTATGTTGTAAATATAGGTAGGAACTCTAACCTAACCCTGTAATAACCCTTGTGTAAATAAATAGATAGAGAGAGGGAGAAAGAGAGAGAGAGAGAGAGGGAGAAAGACAGAGAGAGAGAGAGAGAGAGAGAGAGAGAGAGAGAGAGAGAGAGAGAGAGAGAGAGAGACAGACAGACAGACAGAGAGACAGACAGACAGAGCTGGGAGTGGGGAAGGGAACACATAAGAGAGGCCTGTGACAACACTTACCCAGGAAGCTAAGGATGAGCAGGGCGCCTCCTACTTGCTCCTGCCGCCGCCCCCACATCACTCCTGCAGGATCCATAATTCACTTAGTTAATATAATAATAATTATAATAATTTTTATTATTATTAGTAGTAGTAGTAGTTTAGGAAAATAGTATTGATTATGATATAAATAACATAATACTATAATATGAGGATGATGGAGGTTAGAATCTCTACTCAGCATTTTTCAACGCACCGACAGTCTCCTACCTAGAAGGGTGACAGAAAAAAAAAGAAACACTGTCACCGTCACTTATTCCATCACCGTCTAGCCAGAGGCGTGCCAACACTACAACTCCTCCATCAGGACTCAAGTTCGGCTAACCAGTTTCACTGAATTCCTTTATTAATGTTTCCTCGCTCCCACCCCATGAACACATCAAGTCATAAAAATCACTTACCTCGACTACTCTCCAACACGGTTGCTCCCACCTGTTGCATGTCCAAGCCCATCGCACACAAAACCTCCTTTACACCCTCCCTTCACCTTTCCTAAGGTGTCACCTACCCTTACAACCTTCCGATGCAGATCCTCATACAATCTCTCAACTGTTTTAAGTAACCTAACACCTATTCCAAGCATTTGCAAAATCTGCCACATTGCTCTCCTATCCATCTTCTCAATCCTTTTTCTAAATCCATAAATGCAACAAAACTTTCTTACTTTTATCTAATTGCTGTTCGCTTATATGCTTCAGTGTGATAAATTAGACACATATGCAACACTTGGGGTATCTTTAATGAGGAAACGTTTCGCCACACAGTGGCTTCATCAGTTCATACAAAGGAGAATGGTGAATAACAGGAGGAGTTTAAGGTAATCAGTCCCTCAGCCTTGAGTCGATCTAATCAGTCCATCAAGATTGATGGACTTGGTCTACGCATCCACTATCCTTCCTAAAACCTTGTTTATATGCGATCTAGCTCTCTGTCATAACCTTAATGCTACCATGCATTTTACCTAGTATACTCAATAGATTAATTTCCTTATTATTCTAACACTTCTTCATACTGAAGAAATATACACGCTTTCTGCCCATCCCTAGGTACCTTTCCCTTTTCATACATATAATGAATAAATGCTCCAAACCCTCCAAAACTATATCCTCACAAACTAGTGATACTGTTGGAGATGGAACAAAAGTGGATGATGCCTCAGGGAATAATGTTGACACATTACCAGCAAAACCTGGTGGGAGCATTGATGTCCATAGAGGGACGGTAGGTAGAGGGGAAAACAGAAAAAAATGTACCAGCAGCGAACGCAGCTACAAAAAATCCTAACAAACAAAATTCCAAACTATGCAAATTCTTTGCCTTGGGTATTTGCAGTCATGGAATATCTGGTAAAACAGGTGGGACATGCACATTTGACCATTAAAAAAAATGTCACACCCACATAACAACAGGAGGGTGCAATTCCCCTTCCTGTAACTTATTTCACCCAGAAATGTGTCACTCGTCACTCCATGAAAGAAAATGCTAGGCACATCATCTAAAGGGGACAAGAAGACACAGACCAGCCAGACTATGGGAAACAAAAGAAGGGAGCCACAACCTCTCCAGAGAAACAGGTTTTTTAGAACCAGGAGGAAAAAAAGATTGGCAAGAAATAACAGTAATCTTACACCAACTGAAAACACTTCTGGAGCAGAGGCACAGTCATTGGCCTCCACTCCAGAACAACAGATATTAGAACCAGCAAATAAAACCTCCCTAAATTCCATCAATATAACGGCATTTGTCTTTGCAAATATACAGGGTCTAAAGTCATCAACCAACAACAAAATTCCTTACATCAAGGGACTGCTCACGGAGTCAAGTGCAATGTTTGCAGCATTCACAGAGACCCACATAAACGATCATTTTGACAACGAAATATGGATCCCAGGTTATAACCTATTCAGATGCGACAGACTAAACAGACAACAAGAAGGGGAAGTTGGCCTGTACGTCACATGTTCAGAACTACTAAACACCTCAAATGATGTAGTTGAAGTCTTGGCAGTAAAGATTGAAAACCAAAAACTTATCATTGTGGTGGTATACAAGCCTCCAGATGCAAACTTTCCAGCAATTCCGGGAGCAGCTTTTGAAAATTGACCACTGTGTGGAAAATCTCCCAACTCCTGCCCAAACTTCTTGCTACTGGGAGATTTTAACATGAGACACCTAAAATGGAGGAGTATAGCAAACAATATTTTAGCAGAGATCACCCCAGGAGGCAGCTCAGATGAAAATTCACACAAACACGAGCTATTAAATTTATGCACCAAATTCACCTTAAACCAGCAAATATTAGACCCTAACAACGACGATCTGATACGTAATATAACCATATCAAAGACAATACACTCAGATCACAACATAATAGAGGTACAAACATGTATGCACAGGGTTCCTGACCAGCAAAATGTGATCAGTCATGAGGGTGTCTTAACAAAATTCAATTTCAATAACAAAAACATACAATGGGAACAAGTCAACTATGTAATAAATGAAACGGATCCGAACATTTGCCTAGAAAAAATAAACTCTGTGGTTCTTGAGACCTGCTCAAGGCACATTCCATTAAGAAAATGAAAGAGAAGATGTAAACTAGAAAAAGAGAGACGCTCCCTATACAGACGAAGGTGAAGAGGCACAGAGCTACTGAGAGGGGCCAATATATCTGAAATACGAAGGGAGGCACTGGTCAATGAAATTGAAAATATCGAACTTAAGCTGAAGGAATCTTACAGGAGACAAGAATCGCAGGAAGAACTGAGAGCCAAATCTAAGAGAAAAACAGCATCCAGTATTGGGCCTCTCCTTAGGCGAGATGGGACACACACAGATTACAGCCAAGAAATGAGAGAGATACTAAAGTCACAATACGACTCAACTGCCTCAACTGCCTCCCAGCATATAGACCCCTGGCTGTCTTCAAAAAGGCACTGGACAGGCACCTAAAGTCAATACCTGACCAGCCGGGTTGTGGTTTGTACGTCAGTTTGCGTGCGGCCAGCAGTAACAGCCTGGTTGATCAGACCCTTATCCACCACGAGGCCTGGTCTGTGGGAGCGTTGACCCCCGAAACCCTCTCCAGGTAAAACTCCAGGTAAACACAAGAATGTCAAGAAGCATTTCTTTAGCCTTAGAACATTCAGGAATTGGAACGACCTGAACGATGGAGCGGTAGAGGGAAGATCCATCCATAGGTTTAAAGAGAGGAATGGAAGGGATCTAGAAGCCAGGAGTGAACTCATTAGCGGCGAGCGGAGAGGCGTGGCCAGGAGCTGAAAATCAACCCCCTGCAACTAAATATAGGTGGGTAAACACACACACACACACACAAGCCTTGTCCAGCAACTGGCTCCTTGAATTTAACCCCGACAAATGCAAAGTCATGATGATCGGGGAAGGGAAAAGAAGACCGCAGACAGAGTATAGTCTAGGTGGCCAAAGACTGGAAACCTCACTCAAGGAAAAATATCTTTGGGTGAATATAATACTGAGCCCATCTGAGGCGCACATCAGTCAGATAACTGCTGAAGTATATGGTCCCCTGACAAACCTAAGAATAGCGTTCCGATACCTCAATAAGGAATCGTTCAAGACTCTGTACACCATATACGTCAGGCCCATATTGGAGTATGCAGCACCAGTTTGGAATCCACACCTGGTCAAGCACGTCAAGAAATTAGAGAAAGTGCAAAGGTTTGCAACAAGACTAGTCCCAGAGCTAAGTGGATTGTCCTATGAAGAAAGGTTTAGGGAAATCGGCCTGACGACACTGGAGGACAGGAGGGTCAGGGGAGACATTATAACGACATATACTGCGAGGAACTGACAAGGTGGACAAAGCCAGGATGTTCCAGATATGGGACACAGAAACAAGGGGACACAATTGGAAGTTGAAGACTCCGATGAGTCAAAGGGATGTTAGGAAGTACTTTTTCAGTCATAGAGTTGTCAGGAAGTGGAATAACCTAGAAAGTGACGTAGTGGAGGCAGGAACCATGCATAGTTTAAAGACGAAGTTTGATAAAGCTCATGGAACAGGGAGAGAGAGAGGACCTAGTAGCGATCAGTGAAGTGGCGGGGCCAGGAGCTATGAATCGACCCCTGCAACCACAAATAGGTGCGTACACACATCGTGCATCACAAGCCTACTGGAGTTCAACGATAAGATAATAGAAGTAAGACAGGAGAGAAGGGGATGGGTAAAGTGCATCTTCCTGGACTGTAAGAAGGCTTTCGACACAGTACCACACAAGAGACTGGTTAAAAAGCTGGAGGAACAGACAGGAATAGCAGGGAAAATACTACATCGGATCAGGGAATTCCTGACACGAAGGAAGCAACGTGTGTTGGTACGTGACAAGGTGTCAGAATGGGTACATGTGTCTAGTGGATTCCACAAAGGCCAATCCTAGGTCCAGTGCTGTTTCTAGTATATGTGAATGACATAACACAAGGAATAGAGGCAAAGCTGTCCCTGTTCGCAGACTATGTGAAGCTAATGAGGAGAAAACAAGTGGACGAGGATCAGGTAAGCCTACAAGGAGAGCTGGACAGGCTGCAAGCCTGGTCCAACAAATGGCTCCTGGAGTTTAACCCCAGTAAATGCAAAGTCATGAAGTTTGGGGAAGGACAAAGAAAATTTCAGACGGCTGCAAAACAACATCAGCATCAACATGAACATTAATAAGAACAACTACAACAGCAAAATCTAAAACAGCGCCAACAATAACAACACTACCAACAGCAACATATCCAATTAAGAATTTTTTTTAAATGCAGAGAGATACACTTACACTATATAATGCCTAGAAACTCCAGAGCAAGCAGCGTAACATAAATGTGGATAAGAGCTCCTTTTCCGTGGAAGAGCCTTGAAATGTTTTCGGTCATTATGACGTTAGTGTGACGTCGATTTAGTCATTCAAGAATCAATTAGGAGAACACTTTTTCATATATAGTATTCTACTGTTAGCAGTCTACAACAGGAAGTTTCCAGAGCCACACAGGAAATCCAGCGCTATGCAGTACTTGTAGCGATGCAGCTAGAAGTTGTGTAACATGAGTAGTTGCAGTAGTACTGCAGGAGTAGTTGCAGTAGTACTGCAGGAGTAGTTGCAGTAGTACTGCAGGAGTTACACCCACTGCTTTCCCTCCATTTGAAGTATTCTTATCGATAACTGATGCCCTTATTTTCTAATACGGTTTATTTTTTCCCTATTTCATACCAGCAGTGGCAAGAATGAGTAAAGGGCAGAGAGTCTTATGACTCAACCATCCAAATATTAGTAGACAGTCTGTCTGTTTTTTTTCCTTCATATAGCTTCGATGTGAACTGTAATGACTTCTCCTATTTGCCTATTCCATGTACTCCCATGCACCCACTGTGAATATGAATGAAAGTGTCAAACGTAATAAATTCACAATCCTAGACAAAATAGATTTAGGGGAACCTAATTCAATTATATTGGGAATATCTGAGTTAATTATCATAGGTGTCTCCCTAACTGAACATCAAATGGAGTTCTGCCATATTAATTGAAACAAGGGGAAGAGGGTTTGCTTGAGAGGACAAAGATTATGCTAATAAACAACGAGGTATATGTTACAAAGATAAGACCTCCTTGTGTGAGTACCAATGATTTAGTGAAAAAACGACTCATAGGATATGCTGAATTGACAGATATAAATAGATCATTACTGAAGTAGAAATAGATACTTATGAATGGAGAAATACTTTGATATATAATTAGATACATAATTAGAAATAAATACTTAGAAATAGTTGGACTGAAATTTAAGGAAACCAGACGAGTGATGATCTTAAACTATTTCCGGTTTTGGTGATGATGCTCGCACACTCAATGAAGAATACAATGATGATAATGAGGCTGACAGAGTCATCGTCCCCACTGACACTCTCCTTCATTCTTTAAGAGTCGGGGGAAGCTTTGAAACCAATAAGATGCTCTTGATACAAGGAGCTGAATCTGATCTCTGCTTTTTTTGGCTCAAACCTGATTACTATTACACAGGAGCTGTGAGACCCTTACAGGTAGGGCGTTTCAAGCCTTCCAAGGCAAGGCCCCGCCCACACGACGCCCCGCCCACACGACGCCCCGCCCACACAACATGTGACCTGTCTTGACCACATGATGTGACCTTCACTCGCTACCTTACCGGAATAAACATTTATACTTTAATTTTAGTGTTTTCTGTAAATTTTAGCTTACAGCTGAGCAGAACATTATCTGCCATAAAGACGCGTCAGCTTTACTTATCTCAACTCCTCAGTCTTCAAAACCGGAAATGACGTGAACAAATTCAATACAAAAAGAAATTGTTGTAAAGCCGTATATGGAGAGTAAGTAGTAAGTATTAGCGAGACAAATAGCCTTGGTGTGCTGATGTGCCTTGAGTAGCTTAGCACGACCCATGAACCAGCTCAGCACGACCCATGAACCCAGCTCAGCACGACCCATGAACCAGCTCAGCACGACCCATGAACCAGCTCAGCACGACACATGAACCAGCTCAGCACGACCCATGAACCAGCTCAGCACGACCCATGAACCAGCTCAGCACGACCCATGAACCAGCTCAGCACGACCCATGAACCCAGCTCAGCACGACCCATGAACCAGCTCAGCACGACCCATGAACCAGTAGCTGACAAAACACTTAATTACTAGAAAATAACAAAGATGCAACAATACAACTTTAAGGAGATAGGACACATGCCTCTAACTACTGCCATGTTAGCATGACCTCACCATAGGGAGAACTAACAAACCTTCGTTAAGAATTCAAAGGAAATGAAATGCTTAGTCCATATTGAAACAATGGATATCAAATACCGAGAGAATGAATATCTGATACTGACAAAAGAGATATCTGATACTGACTAACCAGATCCCTGATACTGACTAAACAGATCCCTGATACTGACTAAACAGATACCTGATACTGAATGTACGGATACGTGATACTGACTAAACAGATATCTGATACTGAATGAACAGATATCTGATACTGACTACACATAGACCTGATACTGAATGAACATGAACTTGACACTGAATGAACGGATACATGATGTTATACGAAAGACTATCTGATATTATAACAAAGATACATGATTCTATAACAATACAGCTAACACTATTGCAATGATTGAGGACACTGTAACAACGATAACTGTTATTACAGTAAATGATACATGTACAATAATACAGAATATCTAATACCATAACAATCTATACATAATGCTATAACAATGAATACATAATATTAATAGATACATAATGCTATAACAATGGATGAATAATTATATAACAATGGATACATGAGACCAAAAGCAAAGCTGACATGAAGGTATAATCAAGGATACATGATTCTATAAACAATACATAATACTGTAATAAAGGATACATGATACCATAATAAAGGATACATGGTACTATAATATAGTATGGATGGTACTATAATAAACGATACATGGAACTATAACAAAGGATACATGTTTCTATAACAAAGGATACATAACATAAAAGATACATGATAACACAACAAACGATATATAACATAAAGTATAGACGATAACATATCAAAGGATACATAATAACATACCAAACGATACATATTAAATGATACATAACATAAAGGATACATGATAACTTAAACGATACATAACATAAACGATACTTGATAACATAAAGGATACATGATAACATAAACGATACATTACATAAACGATACTTGATAACATAAAAGATACATGATAGCATAGGATACATAACTCAAAAGATACATGATAATATAAAGTTTTCCAAACATAAACGGTACATAACATAAATAATACATGATAACAACATAAAAGATACATAACATAACAAGGATACATAACATAACAAAAGATACATAATAACATAAAGGATACATAATAGCATAAAGGATACATGATAACATAATAAAGGAAACATGATAACATAAAGGGTTCATGATAGCATAAAGGATACATAACATAATGAAGGATACATGATAACATAAAGGGTTCATGATAACATAAAGGATACATAACATAATGACGGATTGGTAAATTAGACACATATGCAACACTTGGGTATCTTTATTGAGGAAACGTTTCGCCACACAGTAGCGAATGTGACACCTCCTACGACTGCTGCACCTCTCCTGTCTACAGTATATAAGCTACATCCGGGCCTGATGTACCGGCGAACATACAACAACAACAATATGCTGCATTATATTCAAGATTGATGGACTGACAACATTGACTCAAACTCCTCTTCATATTATCTTCATATTATCTTCATATTATCTACATATTCTTCATATTATCTTCATATTATCTTCATATTATCTTCATATTATCTTCATATTCTTCATATTATCTTCATATTATCTTCATATTATCTTCATATTATCTTCATATTATCTTCATATTATCTTCATATTATCTTCATATTATCTTCATATTCTTCATATTATCTTCATATTCTTCATATTATCTTCATATTCTTCATATTATCTTCATATTCTTCATATTATCTTCATATTCTTCATATTATCTTCATATTCTTCATATTATCTTCATATTCTTCATATTATCTTCATATTATCTTCATATTCTTCATATTATATTCATATTCTTCATATTATCTTCATATTCTTCATATTATCTTCATATTCTTCATATTATCTTCATATTATCTTCATATTATCTTCATATTCTTCATATTATCTTCATATTATCTTCATATTCTTCATATTATCTTCATATTCTTCATATTATCTTCATATTATCTTCATATTATCTTCATATTCTTCATATTATCTTCATATTATCTTCATATTCTTAATATTATCTTCATATTCTTCATATTATCTTCCTCTTCACTGAACAATTATTCTCCTCTCTAATTTTCAGTGGTAATCTCTAGCATAACACTCAGTTAACTTTACTCAGTTAACTTTACTCAGTTAACTTTACTCAGTTAACTTTACTCAGTTAACTTTACTCAGTTAACTTTACTCAGTTAACTTTACTCAGTTAACTTTACTCAGTTAACTTTACTCAGTTAACTTTACTCAGTTAACTTTACTCAGTTAACTTTACTCAGTTACTTATCATAACTTTACTCAGTTAACTTTACTCAGTTAACTTTACTCAGTTAACTTTACTCAGTTAACTTTACTCAGTTAACTTTACAGTTAACTTTATCAGTTAACTTACTCAGTTGAACTTTACTACAGTTAACATTAATGACCAGTTGAACTTAGTAAGTCAGTTACTGAACAATAACTATAGTGAACAGTAGTACTGAACAATATAAGTGAACAGTAGTACTGAACAATATAAGTGAACAGTAGTACTGAACAATATAAGTGAACAGTAGTACTGAACAATATAAGTGAACAGTAGTACTGAACAATATAAGTGAACAGTAGTACTGAACAATATAAGTGAACAGCAGTACTGAACAATATAAGTGAACAGTAGTACTGAACAATATAAGTGAACAGTAGTACTGAACAATATAAGTGAACAGTAGTACTGAACAATATAAGTGAGCAGAAGTACTGAACAATATAAGTGAAAAGTAGTACTGAACCATATAAGTGAACAGCAGTACTGAACAATATAAGTGAACAGTAGTACTGAACAATATAAGTGAACAGTAGTACTGAACAATATAAGTGAACAGTAGTACTGAACAATATAAGTGAACAGTAGTACTGAACAATATAAGTGAACAGAAGTACTGAACAATATAAGTGAAAAGTAGTACTGAACCATATAAGTGAACAGCAGTACTGAACAATATAAGTGAACAGTAGTACTGAACAATATAAGTGAACAGTAGTACTGAACAATATAAGTGAACAGTAGTACTGAACAATATAAGTGAACAGAAGTACTGAACAATATAAGTGAAAAGTAGTACTGAACCATATAAGTGAACAGCAGTACTGAACAATATAAGTGAACAGTAGTACTGAACAATATAAGTGAACAGTAGTACTGAACAATATAAGTGAACAGTAGTACTGAACAATATAAGTGAACAGTAGTACTGAACAACATAAGTGAACAGTAGTACTGAACAATATAACTGAACAGTAGTACTGAACAATATAACTGAACAGTAGTACTGAACATATAACTGAACAGTAGTACTGAACAATATAACTGAACAGTAGTACTGAACAATATAACTGAACAGTAGTACTGAACAATATAACTGAACAGTAGTACTGAACATTTAACTGAACAGTAGTACTGAACAATATAACTGAACAGTAGTACTGAACAATATAAGTGAACAGTAGCACTGAACAATATAACAGAACAGTAGTACTGAACAATATAAGTGAACAGTAGTACTGAACAATGTAACTGAACAGTTGTACTGAACAATATAAGTGAACAGTAGTACTGAACAATATAAGTGAACAGTAGTACTGAACAATATAAGTGAACAGTAGTAATGAACAATATAACTGAACAGTAGTACTGAACATTTAACTGAACAGTAGTACTGAACAATATAACTGAACAGTAGTACTGAACAATATAAGTGAACAGTAGTACTGAACAATATAACTGAACAGTAGTACTGAACAATATAAGTGAACAGTAGTACTGAACAATGTAACTGAACAGTAGTACTGAACAATATAACTGAACAGTAGTACTGAACAATATAAGTGAACAGTAGTACTGAACAATATAACTGAACAGTAGTAATGAACAATATAACTGAACAGTATTACTGAACAATATAATGGAACAGTATTACTGAACAATATAACTGAACAAAATTACTGAACAATAAAATGGAACCGCAAGACTGAACAATATAATTGAACAGTATTACTTAACAATATAACTGAACAATATAACTGAACAATATAACTGAACAATATAACTGAACAATATAGATGAACAATGCAATTGAATAATATAACCAAACATTTCGCGTAAAATGCCGATAACTTCCAGCACGTCATTCCTCTTGGAAAAATTATTGGAACATCGACTAAAATAAAATGGGTTGTAAATTAACACCTCCGCTTAACTCTCCTAAACAAAATGGGGTGGGAAAAAAATCGAGAAATAGGTTATTGCTACATTATCTAACTCATTACACTAGTTAATTAAAGTATTATAAAAGCCTGAGGACATTATGCAGATCAGGGGATCAACCGTATCCAGGAAGCCTGGATAAACATGGAAGCTGAACCAGTGTTGAAGGCACTATCGACCTCCACGTTCGTAACACAACGTTCTCTTAAAGTTTTTCCAGTTTGATCCCTTTAGTGGGAGAGGGGAAAGCTAAATTCCAGTACCAAGAAACAAACAAAACACTTGACATTCATCTTAACAGAACGGTATAGCCAATCATTAGAGACAAGAGCAACAATGACGTTGATTGCAGCAAGCGACCGCAGTGGCAGCAGTGGCAGCAGTGGCAGCAGTGGCAGCAGTGGCAGCAGTGGAAGCAACACATCTAGAGTCATTCTCCAACTCGTGCAGTGATCGGGAGGAGGACCCTTGAAGCAAACTGCACGTAGCCTGAGTAGAAGAAGAAGAGAGGCAGGGTGCATGCCAGGCTGCCGGCGAAAAGCCAAGTATTCCAGCCACTGGTACTGTCTTTCTCTTCGTAGGAAAGTGGATTTAGTTTAAGCTTTAAGCTCCAGCTGCGGGGCATCACATGACTAACACCCGCGTCAGGAAACCCTTGTCCTGTTTCCTGACAAACTTTACCTACCTACCTACCTTTGGTCTTCCACATTACATTTACTAATTGTATAATGGGTCCCAGTGTCGTACTACCAACAATAATGAGGACAAGACAAACATTCTATTACGAGATTTTACTAAGAAAGCGTTTCGCTTCGTATAGAACTTGATCATGACTGAAACAATGTGCAAGTAAAAGATTGATCCACAACCTGTTGTTATCATTGTTATTATTATTGTTATTATTATTGTTACTTACTGATATTACTAACTTGTATTATTCTTGCAATAACAACAACAACAACAAAAACTATAATAATAATAATAATAATAATAATAATAATAATAATAACAATAATAATAATAATAATAACAGGAAAGCTAGTAATAAGTTTAATATCACTTCGTCTCATTGATGCATCAAAATGGTTATACCATTCCTTATGATACTTATACTTAATAAACTAATATTTACTACTACTTCTACAATTAACTACTGCAATTACTTTGCTATTTATAACAATTATTATTATTATTATTATTACTACTATGTTAACGCCTCCACCGTATTTTTGAGCGAAAGTGAAAATGTGTTATTCTGGAGAGAGAGAGAGAGAGAGAGAGAGAGAGAGAGAGAGGAGAGGGGGTGTAGTGAGTAGGGGGACAAACAAAACTTAAATAATTTGTCTGCTAGAGTCGAGGCTCAAATATGCAAATTGGTGTTTTATCTTTCTAAAACCCGGGATATTTTGTCACAGGTTGTGAACGAGCAGAGTAATGGATTGAAGGAGGAGGAGGAACAGGAAAGTGAGTAGGAGGAAGAAGAGGAGATGAAAAGAAGCAGGAGGAGGGGGAGGAGGAGAAGATGGAGGAGTATGTGGAGATAAAAAAAAAATGTAGGTAACGGAAATGGACTTGGAGGTCCACACTAAGACTTACCGCAGAAAACAATCTACTTCTGCCTAAATGAAAGACTACCTTGTATTATGTAGGTGTATGACTGAAGTATAGAAAAAGACTCTACTCCCTCCGGTCACTGAGGACATGAAAAAAAGTGAAAAGCATACCATACAATATGGGGAAAATGGCATGGAATTTACAATTAAAGTAGTTGTAGGGTGGACTACAACTACCTAGGTTACTTTTATTTCGCTGCCACTCACAGAGATGTGTATCAGTGGCTCTACTCCTAGTTGTCACTAGTTCTGCTATGGCTATCGCAAAATTCTGTCTCTACTCCCTATTGCTAATATTGCCTCGCTCCTACTTCATCATCCTGGTGCAAGCGATGTCGACTTCAGAGTGTCCTATTACTGAATGTATATGGCGGCCGGTGCAGGTTCAGTGAGTAGTTGACTAAGGTAGCGAGTGTACTAGGCAACATCTCGCTCATGTCCTCCTTCACAATACTCTTTGCCTTGCTGATCACTTTAACTTATTAGATTCTGAAGGTTATGGTAACTCCTCTCACTACGACACGATATATCTAGTTGCAAAGTGCTTGTCCAGCTGGTTTACTCCGTTCTGCTATATTTATATTTGCAAAAAACTTTGTATAAGTTCGTGTTGCATCTTCTGCCTCGTACATTCCATTGCTTCAAGTTATGGACTTATTCAACACTTCTTTATGTCTGAGTGTGTCAAAGTCATTCTGTTTCTCAAATGTTGAAATGATATCTCCTTGTAGACTGTTTTTTAAGGAAAAAAAAAGTTTAATGCGTTGAGTCTTTCTTAGGGTTTTTTTTTTGAGTGATAGTTGACTCTGGTGGATCGCCTCTGTCCCCCCTCTGATACATCTTCATCCTTTATGTGATTTGGAGACCAAAACTGGACGGCACATTCAAGATGCGATCTAAAAAGTGCACTGTAGAACTGTTGAACTGCTTTATTTGTTAAGAGTCAGCTTCTACAAGTATTTTATTATGTCGAGGCTGTTAATTTCATTGATACTTTGTCAGTGTCAGTCCCCAAAAGCAAACTTGGTGGCCGGGGTGAAGTTGGTATCCCATTCAGGAGTAAATACTGACCCGAAGACCGTCTAGTATAGGTGCCGTACCGCCGTTATCAACGGTAGAACTGAAGGTTCTACCGTTGCTTTTTACCTATTTTCCTGCAGACGCTTTGACGAACTTATTTTAGATAACCTCTTATGTTTTGTGTAATTCGTCTTTAAAAATCTTATTAAACATTTCTGATCCTTTTCCTGCTTCTCTGTAACTGTATGCAGTTAATACGAACTTCGATGTTGCCAGTCATTATAAATATCATATAAACATTACGTTTTCTGCCCATCATCTTAAGCATTTGTCACGATATCCAACCAGTCATTCATCTTTCTCTCACGTTGTATCTTTCTTTCTAGGTTATCCTTCTCGATACCTAAATTTTTTATTGCAAAAATTTGCTCCACATTTCCACTGCACTAACTGTATTTAGAATTTCGATCCAGTTTACGTTAATGATATCTCGGCCAATTTGGTCAATGTTAGCTGCTGTGGTACTGGCAACACTGTTAGTTTTGATCTCAGAGTTTGTGTTTATTTTGAACAGAAGGAGAATATGGAAGAAGAGGAAGAGGAGGACGAGGAGGAGGAAGAAGAGGTAGAGGTGAGAGAGGCGGTAAAGCAGGAGGAGGAGGACGACGAGGGGAAGGTTGAAGTGGAGGGGGATGTGCAGTAGAAAGTGGAAGAGGAAGTGAGGGTAAAGGAGGCGAAAGAGGAAGAGGAAGAGGATGAGGAGGAGGAGTAGGAGTAGGAGGAGGAGGAGTAGGAGGAGGAGAAGGAAATGGATAAAGAGGAAGAGTAAAATGTAAAAAGAATGGAAGGAATAAGGAGAAGGTTTATGGGAGGAAGTCAGGAATTAAGAGGAGGTTGTAAACTTTCCAAGGTGTGTGTGTGTGTGTGTGTGTGTGTGTGTGTGTGTGTGTGTGTGTGTGTGTGTGTGTGTGTGTGTGTGTGTGTGTACTCACCTATTTGTGGTTGCAGTGGTCGAGACTCAGCTCCTGACCTTTGCACTTTGTGTGTCTGTGTGTGTATTCACCTAGTTGTAGTTGCAGGGGTCGATTCATAGCTCCTGGCCTGTGAAGAAGCCCTGCCTCTTCACTGGCCGCTACTCGGTCACTCTACCCGCTCCATGAGCTTTATCATACCTCTCCTTAAAGCTATGTATGGATCCTGCCTCCACTACATCACTTCCCAGACTATTCCACTTCCTGACCACTCTATGACTGAATAAATACTTCCTAACATCCCTGTGATCCATCTGAGTCTTCAACTTCCAACTGTGACCCCTTGTTGCTGTGTCCCACCTCTGGAACATTCTGTCTCTGTCCACCTTGTCGATTCCTCTCAGTATTTTATAAGTCGTTATCATATCCCCTCTATCTCTCCTGTCTTCCAGTGTCGTCAGGTCGATTTCCCGTAACCTCTCCTCGTAGGACATACCCCTTAGCTCCGGGAAGAATCTTGTTGCAAATCTTTGCACTTTCTCTAGTTTTCTTACATGCTTGGTTAGGTGAGTGTTCCAAACTGGTGCTGCATACTCAAGTATGGGCCTAACGTACAGTGTGCAGGGTCCTGAATGATTCCTTTTTAAGATGTCAGAATGCTGTTCTTAGGTTTGCTAGGCGTTCGTATGCTGCAGCAGTTATTTGCTTGATGTGCTATTCAGGAGATTTGCTCGGTGTTATACTCACCCCAAGATCATTTTCCTTGAGTGAGGTTTGTATTCTCTGGCCCCCTAGGCTGTACTCCGTCTGCTGTCTTCTTTGCCCTTCCCCAATCTTCATGACTTTCCATTTGGTGGGGTTGAACTCCAGGAGCCAGTTGCTGGACCAGGCTTGCAGCCTGTCCAGATCCCTTTGCAGTTCTGCCTGGTCTCCGTCCGATTGAATTCTTCGCATCGATATACATCATCTGCAAACAGGGACACTTCGGAGTCTATTCCTTCCGTCATGTCGTTCACAAATACAAGAAACAGCACCGGTCCTATTACTGACCCCTGTGGAACCCTGCTCGTCACAGCCACTCTTTACGTCTCGTCACCTACCATGACTCGCTGTTCTCTTCCTGACAAGTATTCCCTGATCCATTGCAATGCCTTCCCTGTTATCCCTGCCGGGTCCTCCAGCTTTTGTACTAGTCTCTTGTGTGGAACTCTGTCAATCGCCTTCTTACAGTCCAAGAAAATGCAATCTACCCACTCCTCTCTCTCCTGTCTTACTGATGTCACCCTGTCATAGAACTTCAGCAGGTATGTGACAGAGGATTTCCCGTCCCTAAAACCATGCTGGCTGTTTTTGATAAGCTCATTCCTTTTTAGGTGCTCCACCACTCTTCTCCTGATGACCTTCTTCATGACTTTGCATACTATACATGTTAGTGACACTGGTCTGTAGTTGAGTGCTTCGTGTCTGTCTCCTTTTTTAAAAATTGGGACTACATTTGCTGTCACCCATACCTCAGGTAGTCGCCCTGTTTCTATAGATGTGTTGAAGATTGTTGTTAGTGGTACACATTGCGCCTCTGCTCCCTCTCTCAGGACCCATGGAGAGATGTTATCCGGCCCCATTGCCTTTGAGGTATCTAGCTCACTTAGCAGCCTCTTCACTTCTTTTTCGGTTGAATGTATTCTGTCCAACACTTGAAGGTGTACCCCACCTCTCCGTCTTTTTGAGGTCTCTTCTGTCTCCTCTGTGAACACTTCTTTGAATCTCATGTTGAGTTCCTCACATACTTCACAGTCGTTTCTTGTGATCTCCCCTCCTTCCTTCCTCAGCCTGATCACCTGGTCCTTGACTGTCGTTTTCCTCCTGATGTGGCTGTACAACAGCTTCGGGTCAGATTTAGCTTTCGCTGTTATTTCATTTTTTGTATTGCCGTTGAGCCTCTCGTCTTACCTGTGCATATTTGTTTCTGGCTCTACAACTACTTTCCTTATTCTCCTGGGTCCTTTGCTTTCTGTACTTCTTCCATTTTCTAGTGCACTTGGTTTTGGCCTCTCTACACCTTTGGGTGAACCAAGGGCTCACCCTGGCCTTCTCGTTATTTCTGTTACCCTTGGATACAAACCTCTCCTCAGCTTCCTTACATATTGTTGTCACATATTCCATCATCTCGTTTACTGACCTTCCCTTCTAGCTCTGTCCCACTGGACCCTGTGCAGGAAATTCTTCATGCCTGTGTATTCTCTTCTCTTGTAGTTTGGCTTCATTCGTCCTGCCCTTCCTGCTTCCCTCTACACTTGTTACTCTACTATGTAATCGAAGCTCAGAACCACATGATCACTGGCCCCCGAGGGGTCTTTAATATGTGATGTCCTCAATACACACACAAAACCCGCACATATAAAAGGAGAGGAGCTTACGACGACGTTTCGGTCTGACTTGGACCATTTACAAAGTCACACTAACAAGAAGGACAGGTGGAAGGGGTATTTATAGGCAGGCAGACAGGGGAGGGCACAAGAAAGTGGTGGAGTCACGGTATTGTGCCTTTTTTGTTATTTATGTCCTCAATGTCTGCGCTACCCAAGGTGACTATTAGGTCCAGTCTCGCAGATTCATCCTCTCCTCTTCTCTCTCTCTCTCTCTCTCTCTCTCTCTCTCTTGTAGTGTCATTTGCGTGTTGGTGCATGAGGGTTACCAGTACCATCTCCATCATCTTAGCCCTCCATATTTCTGGGCCTCCATGTGGCCCCAGGTTTTCCCAGTCGATTTCCTTGTAGTTGAAGTCACCCATAATCAGCAGCTTTGACTTACTTGCGTGGGCCATTCTGCCCACTTCAGTCAGTGTGTCAACCATTGCTCTATTACTCTCATCATACTCCTGCCTAGGCCTCCTGCTGTTCTGCAATTACCACCTTGGGACCCCCAGACTGAAGTGTTCCTATTATGTAGTTTCTTTCTTCTCCTCTGTCTCTTCTCTCCAGCTCGTGTAACTCCCATCGGTTTTTGATGAGCAGTGGCACTCCACCACCCCCTCTGTTCCCTTCGTCTTTTCTCAGGATCTGATACTCTGTTGGAAAGATAGCATTTGTTATCATCCCTGTGAGCTTGGTTTCTGTGAGAGCTATGATGTCCAGTGATGCCTCTTTGACTCTTTCGTGCCACTCCTCCCACTTGTTCATTATTCCATCAGCGTTGGTGTACCATACCTTACGTTTCCTCTCCACCACTGTGCTCTGGGGGTCTGTGAGGGTGGGGGACCTGGCAGTGTGCTGTGGGATTCTACAGTGTAGTGTGGTGTGGGGGGCTGTAAGTGTGGTTGTGGTTTGTGTTGGGATAGCGTGTTTGATTGTGGGGTTCCAGTAGTGGTTCTGAGTGTGCCTGCATTTGTTGCTCTGCCATGCTCTCTTTGTCCTCTGCTGTTTCTGTCCTTATCTCTCCTCCTAGCACTTTTCGCTTCTGTGCCCTCTTTCTCAGATGTTGTCGTTCTGATCTGGTTCTGTCTCGGTCTAGGAACTCCCTGCTGTATGTTGGCGATTCCTTCAGCCTTGATTTCTCTTGCAGGATCTTGTTTCGCACCGTTTCTGTTCTGAAAATCAGCTTGACCAGCCGGTTTCTCTCCTTCGAATACCTCCCTAGTCTCTGAAAATTTATTATCTCATTCATGTCCTTCTCGCGCGCGCGCGCGTGTACACGCTACTGAAGCCATTTGGATGAATGCTCGTGAAACCACTTGGATGAGTACGGGTGAAACCACTTGAATGAATGCGAGTGAAACCACTTGGATGAGTCCGGATGAAACTACTTGGATGAGTGTGGGTGAAACTACTCATCTGAGTCAGTATGAGAGTAATCAGAATTATTTTGACAGTTCAGAATTATTTTTACAATGTTTGTGTAGTAAAGAAATTGGATGAGTTAGCTGACGTCATAGTAGAAGCAATGAGTCCAAGAGCTGGCGCTCAACCAATACAAGCTCAATGCAGTTGATTACCTGTGGACAATGATGAAAAGTCGCGTGAGGCAGAACAAGCGTTTATCGAGAGAACGCTGGTTGAGCTCCATCTCCTGGATTCACTGCCTCTACTGTATCCTAACTTGTCCCACAAACTTACTACTTCTTCGCTGTAAGAATAATAATAATAATAATTGTAATTACGCTCATATAACCAACAGATACAGAAAGTCGGAGTTACATCTCTGAAGAGCAGCACTTTCTAAGCGTTCGGCGGAACCAGATTCGAGCCTCCAATAGTTCTTGCACTGAATAATCCAGATGGTTTTACTACATAAAATTCAACTTAACTTCACATAAAATATAGTCAGAATTGTGCATAATCTTCAGCAACTAAAATTTTAATTATAATTATTGATGTGGTAAAAACTTCCTCCTAATAAAGGCGAGACAAACACACAACCTGCTAGATACACCGCCACCGCTGCGGTGGCGGTGGCGGCAGCGGCGGCAGTGGCGGCGGAAGCGGCAGCAGCAGAGTTTTGGTGCTAAGGAATCGGAAGTTTTGGTGAGAGCGACGTATCTCACAACTCTTCCAGCTTGTGTCAAACGTTCAGTGGCAAACTGCTCAGAGAACCTGTGTGACACAGATCCACGATATCCTTATAGATCCTGAACGACACAATTAAAGGAAGAAATTGCACATCATAGTACAGCTTTGTCGGCGGAAAACATATGTTACGAATGGACGCTGTTCCCTAGCATAAAATTATTATTATTATTCTCTAGCATAAGATTCTAATTATTAAGCTAATCCCACTAGCCCTAGCATAAAAGACTTACAACAGTAAGAGCATTACAGATAACTAACACTACCTTTCACTCTTCCTATGTGGCTGTTGTATCCTGCGAGTTTGGCTTAGAATCGACTTAGTCACTTCTAGATAGTAATGTACCTAAATATACTCATAGAAAGGTGCTCGCGATCAGATTGCGAATCTTGCTGTTGTAGTCTGTCACGTTGACAATAATGACTTCCTGACCTTTGTCAGCTGTGGTTATAAGTAGTATATTGTTGTTTCTGGCGACGACTCTGAGACACAGGATGCAGCGATGAATAGTGAGATTGGACAAGTTGGTGGGTGGGAATAGTTGGTTTAGAGTAGGATTTGCCTAGTTTGGGCCAGTGGGCCTGCTGCAGTGTTCCTCCATACTTATGTTCTTATTAATGCCTCCTCGAGGTCCGTGAAGAATGAAGTGATTACTCGATGAAACATTTCTGGAAGTGACGCATTACCTGCCACTTCATCACCTGAAGCACCACCGATGACGCACCACCTGCAAAGCTCATCAATTGGATAACACTCAGCTGAAGCATCACCTGCCATTTCATCATCTGGACCAGCATTAAATGAAGTACCATCTGCCACTTCATTACTTGGACAACCCTCATCTAAACCACCACCTTCCACTTCACCACCTTTAGTGCAAGAACCACCTGCCACTTCACCACCTGGAACACCCTCAGGGGAAGCACCGCCTGAGTCATTACCACACTCTGACAGGTGACTAAGACTACACATTACAGTAAGATGTCAACATGTGTATCTCTACACACCAGACAATGCCTGTGTTGTTTACGGTGTTATACACTCGAAATTTTATAGTATGAATCGAAGTAATGTGTTTCGTACACACAAGACCGCTATAGTGACACCCTCCAGGTCTTTCTCCTCTTTCTTCTTAGCTAGCGGTTATAAAAATGTTTCAGAATCATTACCATTACTATTAAATAATCTTTATTTCAATTAATTTTTCAAGTTTCCGAGAGAGAGAGAAAGAGAGGAAATAACACAAACCCAAGTGATTTTCAAAGAACCTGTGGTACCCGGCAGCTCTATAAACCAGCTTTTCTGAGCAGTCACAGAACCAACAGAGACGAACTGAATATATAATGAGTTCATGGACAAACTAAACCTAATAGAGACAAGAGTGGAGAAAGTGAAAATGAGGAAACTCTCGTCTACAACAGAGTAAACAAACCCCAGTCAGAGAGACAAATCTGAGAATGATGTAAACCAACGAGGGATGCGAGTGTCTGGTTGACTGAGGCGTTCCTAGAAGCTAGGTAAACATGCCCAAGTCAGCAGCCCTCCCTACCTCCCTCTGAGGCATCACAACACCTAGTTAGCCACACCATACTAAGATCGTTGACTCATCCTAGAAGGCAATGACTAACCGTACTTCTGACTGGCTAGAGTAACATGCAAGAAAGTTGTGTTGTATATCGCGTATGTAGAATACAGAAAGCTGAATGAGCTGCCAGATCACTCATTTGTTTAACTCTCAAAGAGAGAGAGAGAGAGAGAGAGAGAGAGAGAGAGAGAGAGAGAGAGAGAGAGAGAGAGAGAGAGAGAGAGAGAGAGAGAGAGAGAAAGAGAGGGAGAGACAGACAGACAAACATACAGACAGAGAGAGACAGCATGTAATTTTGGATTCAATCACTTTAGAGAGACTACAATAGCAATGGTTGGTAATGCGCTCACCAGCAGCCCTAAGGCCATGATAATTGCCTCTATTCACACCTCGCCCTGTGTGTTCCGTCAGCACAATATGATTTAATAGAGCTCTATGCCAATAGATGCAAGGGCATAATTCGCCTCCATTACGGGAACCCGATTCACGATCTGCATATTAAAATGACAATTATTATGCAATGCCTGCCTTTGAATTATTATATTTTTGTTTAGCTGTAATAAATTTGAACAAGGGGTTAATGGGAATAAATTTATGCATTTATACTGCTATTGTGGTAGAATACATTTTTTAGATTATAAAAACAAACACAACACTATTTTTTTATCCATGACTATATTAAAAGGACAGCAGTATATATATATATATATATATATATATATATATATATATATATATATATATATATATATATATATATATATATATATGTCGTGCCGATTAGGTAAAACTGGTCAATTAGCAAGAACTCATTTAACATTTAAAATTAAGTCCTTTCTAAAATTTTATCTTATACGTTTAAAGATATATTTTTTTCATTTATGTTAATGTAAAAATTTATAATTTTGTACCAAGAGAAACTTTGAAAACCTACCTAACCTTATTACAACAAGCGCAATTTAATTTAGCCTAACCCAACTAAATATATTTTAGATACGTTAACATTAATTTAATAATAATCATACACAATGAAATATATTTTTTTCGTTATGTTCAGAATGATTTTGCCGAAATTATTGCATACACAAATTTTCACTTGTCTTTTATGGCAAGGTGAGCGTTGCTATTTAAGCCAAAATCGCACGTTTTACCTAATCGGCACGACAATATATATATATATATATATATATATATATATATATATATATATATATATATATATATATATATATATATATATATATATATATATAGGGACAAGGAACTCATAGCTCTATCAAGTCATGCAAGACTCCAATACGTCAAAAGAACATAATACAGCATTCAGCTTCTCACTAGGGTAGGGAAACAATTACACGACCTACCCCTTTTCCCCCCTATTGGGGGTGTTACAATCTCTACTCCCTCACCAGGCTAGTGGAACGGTCAATGAGCCGGTGGAATAAATTTCTGAACTCAAAGTCATACAGAGCCATGTGTCGATCTCTTTTAAACTACGTAAAAGTCAGTTCAGACTCAAGTGAAAACCAGTTCAAAACCATGTAAAAATCACTCAAAACCATATAAAGACGAGTTCAATAGCATGTTAAGGTCGTTTCAAAAACATGTGAAGGTCATTTAAAAACCGCAAAAGTTACGTCAAAACCGACGTGAAAATCGCTTTAAACCCACAATAAGATCACTTCAAAATTATGTAAAGGTCACTTTAAAGTCACATTGAGGTCCCTTCAATATTATTTGAAGGTCACTTGAAATCCATGTGAAGATTTTTTTAGAACCACGTGAAGGAAACTTCTAAGTCATGATATGATCACTCCAAATCCACGTAAAAATCTGTTTAAAACTATGTTAAGGTCACCTCAAAACCATATTAAAGTCACCTCTAAACAATGTTAAGGTCATCTCAAAATTATGTTATGGTGACCTCAAAACCATGCTACGGCCATCTTAAAATTATGTAAAGGTCAACTCAAAACGACATTAAGACCACCTCAAAGCCATATCAAAGACTTTTGAAAAGCATGCTAGTCATCTCAAAACCTTGTCAAGGTCACCCCAAAACCATGTCAAGGTCACCTCAAAATCATGCTCGTGCCACATCAAAGCCCTGTTAAGGTCGCCTTAAAACCACATTAAGGTCACATCAAAAGCGGTGAGTGTGATTGTGGTTCACTTCTGGTCCGGAGGTGTAGCCACATAGTCTCGCTGTGTCTCCAGGGATCACACTTAATTAAAAGGAATATTGACCCTCCTCTGACTGTGTCTAAGATGACTGTATCAGGGTTGGAAGGGGTGTGATGTTTTCTTTAGGGGTGTGAGGTTTTCTGGAGAGATGTAAGTGATTTCTGGAGGGGCATGTGGGTTTCTGAAAGGGTGTGTGGGTTTCTGGAGATGTGTGAGGGTTTCTGGAGGGGTGTGTGTGGGTTTGAAGAGAGGTGTGTAGGTTTCTGGAGGGGTGTGTTGGTTTCTGGAGGGGTGTGTTGGTTTCTGGAGGGGTGTGTTGGATTCTGGAGAGATGCGTGGGTTTCTGGAGGGGTGTGTGGGATTCAGGAGGGGAGTGTAGGTTTCTGGAAGTGTGTGTGAGTTTCTGGAGGGGGAGTGTGGGTTTCTGGAGGGGTGTGTGGGTTTGAGAGAGGTGTGTTGATTTCTGGAGGGGTGCGTTGGATTCTTGAGGGTGTATTGGTCTCTGGAGGGGTGTCGTGGTTTCATGAGGTTTGTATGGGTTTCTTGAGGGGTGTGTGGGTTTGAAGAGAGATGAGTGGGTTTCAAGAGAGGTGTGTTGCTTACTGGAGGGGTGTGTGGGTTTCTGGAGAGGTGTGTTGGTTTCTGGAAGGGTGCGTTGGTCCTTGAGGGGTGTTGGTTTCTGAAGGGGTGAGTGGGCTTCTGAAGGAGTGTGTGGGTTTCAGGAATGGTGTGTTGGTTTCTGGAAAGGTGTGTTGGCTAATCGAGGAGTGTGTTGGTTTCTGGAGGGGTGTGTTAGTTTCTGGAGGGGCTTGTTGGTTTCTAAAGGGGTGTGTGGGTTTCTGGAAGGGTGTGTGGGTTTCAGAGAGGTGTGTTGGTTTTTGGAGGGGATCGTTGGTTTCTTGAGGGTTGTATTGGTTTCTGTAGGGTTGAGTGGGTTTCTGGAGGTGTGTGTCGGTTTCCGGAAAGGTGTGTTTTTTCAAGAGAAGTGTGAGGGTTTCCATAGAGGTGTATTGGTTTCCGGAAGGGTGTTTGGGTTTCTGAAGAGGTGTGTTGGTTTTTGGAGGGGTGCGTTGGTTTCTTGAGGGGTGTGTTGGCTTCAAGAAAGGTGATTGGGTTTCTGGAGGGGTGTGGGGGTTTCTGGAGAGGGGTGTTGGTTTCTGGAAAGGTGTGTGAGTTTCTTGAGGTGTGTCTTAATTTCTCTAGGGCTTTGTGGGTTTCCGCAGAGAAGTGTGGGTTGCTAGAAGGGTATGTGGGTTTCCGGAGGTGTATGTGGGTTTGAAGAAAGGTGTATTGGTTTCTGTAGGAGTGTGTGAGTTTCTGGAGGGATGTGTGGGTTTTCGTGAGGGTGAGTGGGTTTCAGTAGGGGTGTGTGGATTTCTGCAGGGGTGTGTATGTTTGAGAGAGGTATGTGGGTTTCTTGAGGCTTGTGTGGGTTTCTGGAGGGCAGTGTGAGTTTCTGGAGCTGAGTCTGGGTTTGTAGAGAGGTGTGTGGGTTTCTGGAGGAGCCTGTGGAATTTTGGGGAGGGGTGTGGATTTGAAGAAAGGTGTGTGGGGTTCAAGAGAGGTGTCTTGGTTTACGTAGAGGTGTGTGGGTTTCCGAAAGAGTGTGGGATTCAGGAGGTATGTGGGTTTCTGTAGGGGTGTGTTGCCTTGAACAGGGCTTTCTGGAGGGGTGTGTGGGTTTCTGGAGAGGTGTGTGGGTTTTTCGAGAGTAGTGTTGGTTTCTGGAGAGGTGGATTTGTTAATGGAGGGGTGTGTGTTTCTGGGGAGGAGTGTCGATTTCTGGAGGGGTTTGTGGGTTTCTGGAGGATGTGTGAATTTCTGAAGAGGTGTGTGGGTTTCTTTAGAGGTGTGTGGGTTTTGGGAGGGATGTTTTGGTTTCTGGAGAGGTGTCTGAGTATCTGGAAGAGGTGTGTTGTTTTCTGGAGGGGTGCGTTGGTTTCTTGAGAGGTGTGTTGGTTTCTGGAGTGGTGTCTTGGTTTCTGGAGGGGTGTGTTGGTTTCTGGAGGGGTGAGTGGGTTTCTGGAGGAATATGTGGGTTTCTGGTGGGGTGTGTTTGAGAGAAGTGTGTTGGTTTCTGGAGATGTTTGTGGGTTTGAGAGAGATGTGTTGGTTTCTGGTGGGGTGTGTGGGTTTCTGGAGAGGTTTGTGGTTTTGAGAGAGGTGTGTTGGTTTCTGGAGGGGGTGTGTCAGTTTCTATAGGGGTGAGTGTCTTTCTGGAGGAGTGCTTTGGTTTTTTGAGGCATGTGTTGCTTTTTGGAGGGGTGTGTGGGTTTCTGGAGGGGTGTGTGGGTTTCTAAAGGGGTGGGTTGCTTTCTGGAGGGGGGTGTGGATTTCTGGAGGGGTGTGTGCATTTGTAAGAGGTGCTTGGGTTTCTTGAGGGGTATGTTAATTTCTAGAGGGGTGAATGGGTTTTTGGTGGGGTGTTTTGGTTTCTGGAGGAGTGTGTTTGTTTGAAAAGAGGTGTGTGGGTTTGAAAAGAGGTGTGTTTGTTTCTGGAAAGGTATGTAGGGTTTCTGGACGAGTGTGTGGGGGTTTCCGAAGGGGTGTGATGGATTCCAGAGAGGTGTGTGGGATTCCGGAGGTGTGTAGGTTTCTGGACGGGTGAGTGGGTTTGAAGTGGGGTGCATGGGTTTGAAAAGAGGTGTCTTGGTTTCTGGAGGGGTGTGTGGGTTTCGTGAGGGGTATGTCGGTTTTTGAAGGGGTGTATGGATTCTGGAAAGGTGTGGGGGTTTTTGGAGAAGTGAATGGATTTGTGGAGGGGTGTGTGGGTTTGTAGAGGAGTGTCTGGGTTTCTGGAGGGATGTGTGGGTTTAAAAAAAGATGTTTGGGTTTAAAGAGAGGTGTTGGGTGTTGAGAGGTGTTTGGGTTTAAAGAGGAGGGGTGTGTGGGTTTTTGACGAGGTGCCTGGGATTCTGGAGGTGTGTGGGTTTCTGGAGGGGCATGTGGATTTTCGCATTGATGAGCGGGTTTCCGGAGAGGTATGTGGGTTTTCGGAGGGGTGTGTGGGTTTCCGGAGGGATGTGTGGTTTTGAAGAAAGGTGTGTGGGTTTCTGGGGTGTGGATTTTTGGAGGGGTCTTTGGGTTTATGGAGGGGTGTGGGGGTTTCCGGAGGAGTGTATGGGTTTCCCGAGAGCTGTGTGTTTCAAGGAAAGTGTGTGTGTGTAAGGTAGGGGTTTCTTTAGGGGCGTGTGGGTTTCTGGAGGGTAGCATGGGTTTGAAGAAAGGTGTGAGGGTTTTTTGGATGAGTGTGTGGGTGGTTGCTTGAGGGGTGAGTGGGTTTGATGAAAGGTGTGTAGGTTTCCGAAGGGAATTTGGAAGGGTGTGTGGGTTTGAAGAAAGGTGTGTGGGCTTCCGGAGGGGTGTGTGGGTTTCAGGAGGGAAGTGTGGGTTTTCAGAGAAGTGTGTGAGTTTCTGGATGGGTGTGTGGGTTTGAAGAAAAATATGCGGATTTCTGGAGGGGTGTGTCTATTTCTGGAGGGGTGTGTGGGTTTCTGGAAGAGTGTTTTGGTTTCTGGAGGGGTGTGTGCGGGTTTGGGCAGCTTTGTGTGGGCATGAGGTATGGTTTGTGGATTTGCGGAGTGTGTGGGTTTGTGAGGTGAGGTGAGTACGTGTGGAACTTGTGTGTGGGTTTGTGAAGTGTGTGTGTGTGGAACTTGTGTGTGGGTCTGGGAGGTGAGTGTGTGTGTGTGTGGAACTTGTGTGTGGGTCTGGGAGGTGAGTGAGTGTGTGTGTGTGTGGAACTTGTGTGTGGGTCTGGGAGGTGAGTGTGTGTGTGCGTGTGGAACTTGTGTGTGGGTCAGGGAGGTGAGTGTGTGTGTGGAACTTGTGTGTGGGTCTGGGAGGTGAGTGTGTGTGTGTGTGGAACTTGTGTGTGGGTTTGGGAGGTGTGTTTGGAACTTATCTGTGGGTTTGAGTAGGGGTATGTGGATTTAAGAAGGAGTGTGAGTGTTAGGGAAAGGGTGCGTGGGCTCCAGAGATATGTTAGGGTTTAGAGACTGGTGTTTGAAGTTGGGAAAGGGTGTGTGGGTGTGGGGAGTCGGTAGTGTTGTGGGTGTGGAGGTGGGAATAGGTGTGTGGGATGATAGTATATCTTAGTGTCTATTGAGGTGTGGATAAAAGTGACTGTGGTTGTGGTGGTAGGAGGTGTGTGAAGGGTTAATGGTGGGAGACTGCTGTGTAGGGGTGGTGGAGCTGGTTTTTTTTGTAAGGTTGAGGAGCAAATAGTAGTGGTGTATCGGGGTGGTGGCAGCAGCGGGAGGTGTTTAGGGGAGTGGAAGGAGGTGTTTTAGGTTTACTGGTGGTGGTAGAATGGGCTTTGGGTTGAGTTGTGGGGAAAGGTGTGTTATGTGTTGGTGTGGGAGTGTGAGAAGTGTATTGTGTGATAGTGAGAGAAGGTGCGTTTAGTGGTGTTGGGAAGGTGTGTTGAGGGGGTGGTGGGAAGTGTGTTGAGGTGGTGGTGGGAAGTGTGTTGAGGTGGTGGTGGGATGTTGTTGAGGTGGTGGTGGGAGGTGTGTTGAGGTGGTGGTGGGAGGTGTGTTGAGGTGGTGGTGGGAGGTGTGTTAAGATGGTGGTGGGAGGAAGTGTGTTAAGGTGGTAGTGGGAGGAGGTGTGTTAAGGTAGTGGTTGGAGGAAGTGTGTTGGGGTGGGGATAGTAGGTGATGTGTTGGATTGGGGTTGTAGGAGGTGTGTTGGGTGGGGTTTACGAGGTGTGTTGGGTGGGGGTTGTAGAAAGTGTTGGGTGGGGGTTGTAGGAAGAGTGATGGGGTGGTTGAAGAAACGGCTGGGTAAAGGGGGTGTGTATGTGTGGTACTGTATATTTTGACACAAAGTGTGTTGCTGCCTTACTCCAATGTGAGAACACATGAAGTGTGTTGCTGCCTTATTCTAGTGTGGGAACACATGAAGTGTGTTACTGCCTTATGCAGTATACTAGTTACACTGTGGTAACACCCTTTGTGTGCTGCTGCCCTGTTATATATGATAGGTACATTTTGGGAACACACGTTGTATGCTGCTACCTTATTCAATTTACTAGTTATATTGAAAAAATAAACACAAATGCAGTATAATGCGATCCTTTATTGACTACTTTTCGCCCACAAACAGATATATCTGGGTAAGGGGTACATGAGTATATACAGATCTGTTTGTGACTTGATAAAGCCCACTGTGTGGGCGAAACTTAGTCAAAGGATCGCATTTGTGTTTAATTTTTCCATTGCGTCTGTATTTTATTCCTTTTATTTCCATGCTAGTTACATTGTAGAAACACACGCAGTGTGCTACTCTCCAATTCTACATGCTAGTTAGGTTGTTGGAACACAAGCAGAGTGCTAACACCCTACCCTGTATTCCAGTTAGTAAGTTTATTCAGGTATACACAAATACAGTTACATAGATCATCATACATAGCAGTATATGTGTAGAGAACCCAGGATAACCCAAAAAAAAACGTCAGACAAAGTGACTTACATATTTCCACTGGGGTCCTTTACATTGTGGGAACACACGCAGCGTACTTCAACCATGCGTTGTATGAGTTACAATTGAGAAACGAGAACTAGCTGTGTTTCCCTTCCACATACAAGAGTTGCTCATGTGAGTGAGGTATCGATATCTGTCTACCCGAGCTGAGAGTTTTCAGAAGGTTAAGAATATCAACAAGTATTTCGCTGTGTGTTCAGCAGCCATGGGAGCTTTAAAGGTTTTTCCAGAGTTGGCGTTACTATTACGTTGGAATTACCATCCCCCGGGATGGTTTATCCCACGAACTCAGAAAATAGAACTTGTGAGAGTATCATCCTCGTTTTCTTGTATAAATGAACATGTTATTTCAGTATAATACTTGGGAGAGATATGAACATGACGAATAAGGTCAGAGAGCTTTATTACATGCACGACGCATTATGAAATAAATATTCTAACTACAGGAAGTCTTCATTTAACTTCGTTTCGTTCAACGTAGTTTCGTTATAATGTTGATGAAAATAAGAAATCAATTCCATTCCAGGAATGAAAAATATAGAAAGACTCTTAAAATACTATATGGATGGAGGACATGCATCTCCATGTTCGCTAATGGCCATAGAAATGAAAGCTTTAAGTTTATTTGAAGATCTAAAGAAAAATCCAAGGTTCTAGTGCTGAAATTGAAACCTTCATGGCAAGTCGTGTTGGTTTGAACATTTTAAGAAACTTTTAAAACTGCATAACATGCAAAAAACAGGTGAGTCTGCAAATGTCAACAAAGAAGCCGCATCAGTTTACCCAGATTTATTATTATCTAAGTTTCCTCCCTTATGGTTGTTTGTATTAGGTTTTTATTATATGTAGTTTGTTTCTTATGTAATTCTGAAAAAAACATGTGATTCCTAAAATAATAAAAATGTCAGTAAGAGTAAATATACGACTATATCGCGCCCCAGAGCGCCATATACCATAGTCATGGTGACTGGAGCACTACTGCCAGAACTGTCACCTCACCCTTGCCGTAGCAACTTAACTCTTGTTTATATCAATTAGCTTATGGTAACATTGGTTTCGTTATAAATCGTTTTGCTTAAAGTCGCAGTTTCCAAGAACCTATCGAGGACGTTAAGTGAGAACGTCCTGAAGTTTTTTAAGCAATGAAAGTTATATGCAAGGAATAAATATACAAATAAAACCCACGTATATTTTCCAGGTTATTTCAACAAATTCCAGCACAGAAGACGAGTAACTGAAATCTGAAATTATTCATAGCCTAAAAAATACATGTTAATACATGTATTTTTTAGGCTATGATGTGTGTTAGGACCAGAGTGTTAGAGACGCCCTCTGTGTTTGTGAGGATACGTAAACACGTGTGACATGGCTGAGGCTGCGACAAGCAGGAACGTGTTTTGACGTGGTTGTGGTTTATGGATACACAGGGTGGTGTTTCGTGTTCTAACTTGGTTGTTGCTTTGAGACACGGACGCTCTATGACATGGATTATCTTATTAATCTGGTTGAGGCTCCGTAGCACGGAAAATCTGGACGTGCTTATGTCTGAGTTGAAGCACATGGCAGTGAAGAATGACGCCATGTGTTATACGAAGGCTTCCAGAATCGAATTATCTTACGACGATTGATTGTCTGGTTGCCTGGTCTAAGTCTTAATGAACTACGTTATCCATGGATGTTACAAAAAGCGGGATAGCTATAATATATAGACATCTCCAGAGAATATTAGAAGGTGTGCCCCTCTAGCATTCAGCCTGTTTCCGGTTTTTTTTTTTTTTTTTAACAAGTAGTCAGTATTCTGGTCCAGTTATCCTTTAAAATAAGGATAAATTTTAATAGTGCTTTAGGATTGCAACTGATAGGATACTAACTAAAGAAATAAAAATTTGAGATGCTTATTAACAAAATTGTCTAGGTGGACAAAATCAAAGTATAAGGATATAAGTTCCTACACTTCTCATCTTAAGTACCGTCGGGTACGTTGTCAGTAATTATAAAAAATAATACTAGTACATGTATATACAAGGGTGTGTGTGAGAATGTGTGTATATGCTCAAAGTGGTTCGTTATGTCTCAATAAGACTCGACTAGACTTAAACAATGACTGATTAAATGTCCTCAAATAATCTATCTTCTTGACCAATTAGATAACCATGTCCTCGACACGAGGCGTAATCCAACATCTAAAAAGTCACGAAGTTCATCATTAGGACCATGTTGACTACAGATGGGGCGAGAGCCTATGGTAGTTACGGATTAAAACATGAGTTACACAGAAGATGCAAAGTAGTCATTTATCATAGCATCATGATTCTTTCGCAGGGTTATAGAGGAATGATGGTTCTATCGAACTAGAGAGCGATTTTGCGATATGTTTTACGGTTTCCTGATAGTGATTTTTCTTTTCCCAAACAAATTTAAAAAAAAAACGTATTTCAATAATTCGTATAATGCAATCTATTGACAGGAAGCTCAAACCGCTCTGCTGTTCTATAGCGTAACTCTTCCTCTTTCATCTGATCTAAATTAGAACATTGTATGTCGTTCCAATTTTGTAGAAATGGGATTGCCATAAGCTCTATCAAATAGGGCATTTTATTTTTTTTTCTATATAACTCTAAGGTAAAACGTCACTAAAAACTCAGTGTCTATGTTTCAAATGCTGCTAAATTCAAAGAGAATATTCCCAATGGAATATTTGCATAATAAAAAAAAAAAGGTAAAAAATGCTCCTCCCCCCCCTTAAACAAGTGAGGTGATAGTTAGCTAAGCAGTTTGCCAATGCGGACAGCCAACCACGACTCGACTAGTGAGCACAGTGAAGTGTAAATGTTATATCATACCTAACGACACAGCTAAGTCAAATAATAATATAAAGCAAGATATTTTCAGTTTAGCTAATAATGAAAATATCAGCAATATATAATTATATGAAAGATAATATACATCAAATACACAATATACACATTTGGCCCCATTCAAGGGGCCAATAATGGACAACTAAGGGTCTCTCTGACTGACTGACTGAGGCTCCAGTAGCTTATCTTACCCATGGACGACTAAGTGTCTAACATGTTTAAGCTCTAAGCATTTATTTAACTGTGATCCCAAGAAAAAGAACTGGGCTCTGGAATATAAATTAAAATGTAAGGAGAGAAGGAATGTTGAAGAAGAGCTGAGCAATGAGAGACAGCGGCAGGCACCTATTTTAGGTGCCTGCCAAGAACCAGGTCTCTAAGATGTACAGAGTCGGAACTAGAAGCAGTAAGATGGTATCAAAGAAAAAAATAGAGATTAAAATATAATGATAAGAGAGAACTAAAAGCTGAAAATATAGGCTGATATCAAAGAAAAATTAAAGGAGGGAGATTTTACAGAACAAACGGAAGAATAAGATAAAGAAAAACAGTAAACTGGAATATGATAACCAAGAATCTTGTAACTAGTAAACGATAATAAAAAGCCAGCTTAAAATTGGAAGACGCTAGTAAAAATCTTCACAAAACTGGAAGATGATAGTTAAAAACCATCATAAAACTGGAAGATGATAGTTAAAACCATCATAAAACTGGAAGACAATAGTTAAAGACCATAAAATTGGAAGACGTATGATACTTAAAAACATCACAAAACTGGAACACGCTATTAAAAACCGTCATAAAACTAGAGGACGATAGTTCAAAAACATTAAAAACTGGAAAACAATAAAACTCTTAAAACTGGAAGACTTAAAAACACACTCTTAAAACTGAAAGACTATTACAAACACACTCTTTAAACTGAAGACTATTACAGACTCTTAAAACTGAAATAATATTACAAACACACTCTTAAAACTAGAAGACTATTACAAACACACTCTTAAAACTGGAAGACTATTACAAACACACTCTTAAAACTAGAAGACGAAAGTAAAAAATCTGAAAATTGGAGGATGATAATATAATCCATCTTAAAACTAAAATACGATAAATAATAAAGAGCCGAACAACAATTCAGAGATGAACTGGAAGCTGGGATGAGAAGCCGAGCCTTAGTGCGGTAGTAATTATACAAAGGTAAACAAAGGTGTGCAAACATCAAAAGACTTTCGGGCCGAAACGAGGCTGTTTATCAAGCGAAGGCTTTAAGGGAACACAAACAATGAAAGGCACGGATACACTGAAAGGTATTATGGAAGATTATATATATATATATATATATATATATATATATATATATATATATATATATATATATATATATATATATATATATATATATATATATATATATATATATATATATATATATATATATATATATATATATATATATATATATATATATATATATTTTATATATATATATATATATATATATATATATATATATATTAAATATAAGCCGATTTTGACTTAAATAGCAACGCTCACCTTGCCATATAAGACAAGTGAAAATTTGTGTATGCAATAATTTCGCCCAAAATCATTCTGAACATAACGAAAAAATATATTTCATTGTATTTGTTTATTATTAAATTAATGTTAACGTATCTAAAATATATTTAGTTGGGTTAGCTAAATTAAATTGCGCTTGTTGTAATAAGGTTAGGTAGGTTTTCAAAGTTTCTCTTGGTACAAAATTGTAAATTCTTACATTAACATAAATCAAAAAATATATATTTTAAACGTATAAGATAAAATTTTAGAAAGGACTTAATTTTAGATGAGTTCTTGCTAATTGACCAGTTTTACCTAATCGGCACGACATATATATATATATATATATATATATATATATATATATATATATATATATATATATATATATATATATATATATATATATATAAATATATATACATAAGTATATATATATATATATGTATATATTTATATAAATGTATATATATATATGTATAAATATATATAAATATATATGTATAAATATATATATATATGTATAAATATATATATATATGTATAAATAATATATATATATATAAATATATATATATATATATATATATATATATATATATATATATATATATATATATATATATATATATATATATATACGTATGTATATATATATTTATACATATATATTTATATATATATATATATATAGGTATATTTTATTGCATAATATGGTACAAAAGATTTAAGAGATACAATGTTGATATAAAGATGGCATATACAGTACACGAGGTGTGAGAGATACATGTCTAGTACATACTGTTACATGTTTGTCACTAATTATAATGCGAAAATCTCATTCAGCTTCTCAGAGCTGGGGCGCGTGCCCAAAATACAGCATGCATTACCTATCTGAACAGCAGCGCTGAGTCGCTGGAACAGAAAACTAGCTGCCCTGGGATCCCTAGTTACCCTGTTGAGTATTTTGCCCAGCTTCTTGAGGAACTTAGATGCACTCTTTCCCCATGAGCCAAGGGTCTCCAAGCCTATGGGAACAAACATATAATGATGGGTAAGTTCTCCATATTTTCTCGACTTTTGGGACTTCCTGAACGTGGCAGCTGCCCCTCCTTCCTCCCCGGTATATTGGAGATACGTATCAGCCAAGGTAGATGCACATGTGTAGTCCCACACCACCTGCTTGCCATCTGTCCAGGCTTGAAGGGTGATACCATCTGAACGCTTTTGGCTGCCATCAGATCTGCATAGTTGGGGTGGCTCCCTTATTGCTGGGCATCCGGCTGTTGTGAGGCTCCTCTTGCTAATGTTATTAACCTCTTCATATCTTGCAATCTTTCCATCGGATTTACGACACACAAGACCATGGTACCCGAATCGATCTGCTGCTTCACTGCCACAAATACACCTGTGTTCGGCGAGAATAGGGGCGGCAAGTCGAAGGGCAACACCAATGTGAATGGTCTGTGGGTCGAGGCGTGTGCCAAGGCTGGAGTTAGGAGCAGCCAACGGAAAGTCCCCTGCATGAGGAGCTCTCACTACAAGGAGGCGGGCTCTATCCTTCCCTGACACACTCTGAAGCATTGCTGAGGCTATATTCTCTACTATTGGGCCATCCCAAAGCGACTGTTTGTAGTTGGGAGCAGGCCTGGTTTCAGAGCCCGTTAGATTATCCCAGATCCTGGGATATATATATTCCATAATATATATACGTATATATATATATATATATATATATATATATATATATATATATATATATATATATATATATATATATAGAATGGGGTCCATCTCTGGTATAAATTGTGGGACCCATAGCCTCGGAGAAGTGGATTAAAAAGCTTCAAGAAATAATATTTGGATTTCTTCCTCAAGCCATTTGAATATTCCACTTCCCCTAACACCCCCATCTTTTTGTTCTTTTTACCAATAGGTATATAGATTTGTGTATGCAATAATTTCGGAAAAAAACATTCTGAACCTAACGAAAAAAATATATTTCATTGTGTTTGTTTATTATCAAATTACTGTAAACTTATCTAAAATATATTTAGTTGGATTAGGCTAAATTAAATTGCTCTTGTTATAATTAGGTTAGATAAGTTTTCTAAGGATCTTTTGGTACAAAATTATTAATTTTTACATTAACATAATTGAAAAATATATATCTTTAAACGTATAAGAGAAAATTTTAGAGAGGACTTAATTTTAAATGAGTTCTTGCTAATTGACCACTTTTACCTTTTCGGCACGACATATATATTTATACCTGCCACCACCACCAAACACATCTCCCACCACCACCATCACCCAACACATCTCCCACCACCACCATCACCCAACACATCTCCCACCACCACCACCACCCAACACATCTCCCACCACCACCACCACCCAACACATCTCCCACCACCACCACCACCCAACACATCTCCCACCACCACCACCACCCAACACATCTCCCACCACCACCCAACACATCTCCCACCACCACCACCACCCAACACATCTCACACCACCACCACCACCACCCAACACATTTCCCTTACCATGGTTCTCCTTTAGTATGAAACCCTCTTGATATAACTTCTCAAGGTTGTATTTTTAAATACAGTAAAAAAAATGATTAAAAATTTCCCCAAAATTCTGATGACTGTATCTATAAGATTCCCTGTAAAAAGTGCAATAAAGTTTATTGCAGTCAAAGTGGAAAAAGCATTGAACTAAGATTACAACAACATAAATATGAGCAAGATTCTAATGATCTGTTTATTCATGAGAGAGACTTTAGCTATCCAATTATTTTTCAAAAAGGCGAGAAAAGTGTATCAAGCAGGTCAGTAGTTGAGAGAAATATAATCAAATCAAGTTTTTTATGAAAAGTATTCATTTTAATAACAATATTAGTTCAGGACCGTATAAATTAGATTAAATGATAATTAAAAGAATTTGTCAGGAATTTAAACTGTGCCTGACATGTCACTCATAAATTTTACTCGGCATGTGACCTGAGCGAATCTTGACTCCCATGCTGAGCGTGCTGGGTCAGGTGAAAGGTCATGTGTGAGGTGATATCTCACTCTTATATGCCTTCTACTGTCCTTTTATTTTTAAAGTTCCTCAAAATATTATAAATCACGAAAGCGCTTGGAAATATACTACTTTCTCCCAGTGGTTATTTTGCATATATATATATATATATATATATATATATATATATATATATATATATATATATATATATATATATATATATATATATATAATATATATATATATAAATTATAACTGCAATGCTCTTGTTATTTTAAATGATTTTATTATGATTCTTTTTAATCGTTCTTAGGGTGTTGGATGCAGTTTGTATCATAGTCTGGTTACTTGATACGTCACTCAACGTAGACTTCCTCCAGTCTATCACTATTCTTTCTTAGATCAAATCTCCCATGATAACCCTAATGATACGTAAGTTTCCGTACTTAATGTTGGAGAAACTAAGAAAACCAGAGATTTATCTTCGACTTAATAATTGACCAGAGTGGAGGCTGACAGCTTCTCTCCACTTTTGTGCTTGCACTTACCAAATGCTAAAGTAATGGTTGCGAAGTATATTTGTTACCGCACTTCCTTCCACATGAAATTTATGCCATATGTTCATTTTGATAAAAGCAAGAGTGAAAGGCCTCTGTGAATATAATAATATTAATAATAATAATAATAATAATAATAATAATAATAATAAGAAGAAGAAGAAGAAGAAGAAGAAGAAGAAGAAGAAGAAGAAGAAGAAGAAGAAGAAGAAGAAGAAGAAGAAGAAGAAGAAGAAGAAAAAAAAAAAAAAAAAGAAGAAGAACGCAATTGCTTTTGCTCCCAAACGTTCCAGATAGATGCCTTGAGTGCGGTATTCCCTAAATGTTTTTGACATCTATTGTGGCACTATGTTGCCCCACGCAGCCCTCCAACGAATGCAGATATGGTCGCTCTCCCCACCGGCAGAAGCCTAAAGTGTCTACCTCAGAGTTATATGTTTTGATGGTTTCCAGCTGCTCCTTGCTCTATATTATTACCCAGCTTGAGCAAAATAAGTGTGAGTTATTCTGTGTCAGGTTATTTATGACGATGTGGGTGTTAGTGTGAGAGGACTGTTTTGTAACAGCACCCAGCTGTTAAACTCGCCCAGTTGTGCTCACCCACTTGTGTTGCAGGGGTCGAGGTGCCTCTCCCGAGTCCCTTATCTCAATTAGCTTAACCGACATGTACTGAATTCTGGTATTCGGCGCTCGGTCATACCTGCTCTTGAAGCTGTGGCTTAAAGAAGCTTCTACCACTATTTATTTTGGTTTATTCCACTTTTGTACCACATTGCAACTACAAAAAAAAAAAAAAAACTTTTTGAAATCCCCATGACTCAGCTGTTTCTCTGGCCTCCATCTATTGTTTCTTGATCTCCTTCTTTATTGGTCTCCTTCTTTCTTGGTCTCCTTCTTTCTTGGTTTCTTCTCATCTTTGGTCTCCTTCTTCTTGGCTCCTTCTTTCTCGGTCTCCTTCTTTCTTGGTCTCCTTCTTTCTTGGTCTCCTTCTTTCTTGGTCTCCTTCTTCTCGGTCTCCTTCTTTCTTGGTTCCTTCTTTCTTGGTCTCCTTCTTTCTCGGTCTCCTTCTTTCTTGGTCTCCTTCTTCTTGGTCTCCTTCTTTCTTGGTCTCCTTCTTTCTTGGTTTCCTTCTTTCTCGGTCTCCTTCTTTCTTGGTCTCCTTCTTTCTTGGTCTCCTTCTTTCTTGGTCTCCTTCTTTCTCGGTCTCCTTCTTTCTTGGTCTCCTTCTTTCTCGGTCTCCTTCTTTCTCGGTCTCCTTCTTTCTTGGTCTCCTTCTTTCTCGGTCTCCTTCTTTCTTGGTCTCCTTCTTTCTTGGTCTCCTTCTTTCTGGTCTCCTTCTTTCTTGGTCTCCTTCTTTCTTGGTCTCTCTTCGTCTCCTTCTTCTTGGTCTCCTTCTTTCTTGGTCCTTCTTCTTGTCTCTTTCGGTCTCCTTCTTTCTTGGCTCCTTCTCTGGTCTCTCTTTCTTGGTCTCCTTCTTTCTTGGTCTCCTTCTTTCTTGGTCTCCTTCTTTCTTGGTCTCCTTCTTTCTTGGTCTCCTTCTTTCTTGGTCTCCTTCTTTCTTGGTCTCCTTCTTTCTTGGTCTCCTTCTTTCTTGGTCTCCTTCTTTCTTGGTCTCCTTCTTTCTTGGTCTCCTTCTTTCTTGGTCTCCTTCTTTCTGAGATCTCTTCTTTTTCTTGGTCCCTCTTTCTTCGGTCTCCTTCTTCTTGTCTCCTCCTGTCTTGTCTCCTTCTTCTCTTGGTCTCCTCTTTCTTGGTCTCCTTTCTTTTACCTTGTCTCCTCTGTGCTGGTCTCATTCTTGGTCTCCTTCTGTCTTGGTCTCCTTCTTCTTGGTCTCCTCTGTTTGGTGTCCTTCTTCTGGTCTCCGCTGGTTGTTGTGTGCTGCCTCTCTTGGTCTCTTCTGAGTCTCCTTCTGTTGGTTCATGCATTGCTGGAGTCTCCTTCTTCGGTTCTTCTTCTGGTCTCCTTTTCTGAGACATCTGGAGCTCACTGTTGTTGAGACTCTTGGACTTCCACGTCGTGATGTACCAATTTCTTCTCCACTCTGGTTTGATGTACTCACACTGTGATATTGCAATCACTCTGATCCAGCTTGAGGACAAACCATGCAATTTTTACTTGCTCCAGCTGGTGTAGGTGTAAGATGATGCTGGAGCTCCAGCTGGTGTAGGTGTAAGATGATGCTGGAGCTCCAGCTGGTGTAGGTGTAAGATGATGCTGGAGCTCCAGCTGGTGTAGTGTAAGATGATGCTGGAGCTCCAGCTGGTGTAAGTGTAAGATGATGCTGGAGCTCCAGCTGGTGTAAGTGTAAGATGATGCTGGAGCTCCAGCTGGTGTAGGTGTAAGATGATGCTGGAGCTCCAGCTGGTGTAGAGTGTAAGATGATGCTGGAGCTCAGCTGGAGCTGTGCTCTTCGTCCCACTTCGTTTATTTTCCCCACTTGCTGACTACTCTGAGATTGAAGAGGTTCTTCATAACATCCCGGTGACTCTTCCATGTGTGCCCCTTGTTCCCGATTCTCCTCTTTTAAATAGTCTGTCCCTGGCTACTGGCCGATCAAGTCCTCTGTGCGTGTTGTACCTTTCTATTATGTCTCCTCTGGTGAGTCTTACCTGTAAGGTCATCTTCTAGTAAGTTTGTTTATCAATTATGTCATTCTGGTTGATCTTCACCTCCTGGGGTTTCTAGTGAAGAAACGATTATTTTTCTGAAATTTTCTTAATAGGTCACCTCCATTATTAATGTAAGGGGAAGAAAGGGAAGAGTAAGTATTTCTGTACGATTTGTGGGAGTGTGGTAGGAAGAGGTGTTAGGGCTTTCAGTTTTCCAGGAGACGCTATCTATCTAGGGGAAAAGAGAGAGGAAGGGGGGGGACATTGTTTACTATTTATATGTTTCGTCGTCTGACGTCACTTTTCTCTCTTCTTAGCGGTTTCTTTTCCTTCTCATGTTTCTTGAAGTATGCAGCCTGAGAAGTATGCAGCCTGAGAAGTATGCAGCCTGAGAAGCATGCAGTCGTAGCTACACTACTTTGTAGCATGATGACCTGGAGTTGTATGCTCGCTTCTCTGGTTAATTTGAAAATTTTATTTACACTTATATTGTTGGCTTAATATTTTCTATTTTTTTTTTTAGCACTCTTTCCACTGACCATCATGGACTAGCTTGCTGGCGTGGGCTCCATGATGGCGCTGCGGACTCAAACACTATTCTGTCGCTTCTACAACTGAGGTTGAATACCATCAAACTCAACGCATGACCACACGTTTAGTGTCTCGTCTTGAATACATTAAGAGTAATAATAGTTAAAATAACAATAACGGTAATAATAATAAAAAAATAATGATAAAAACAATAATAATTATAATAATAATAATAATAATAATAATAATAATAATAATAATAATAATAATAATAATAATAATAATAATAATAATAATAATAATAATAATAATAATAACAATAATAATATAAATTATAATAATTGTAATAATAATAACAATATAAATAATAATAATTATAATAATGGTAATAACAACAGCAATAATAATAATAAGTTTCACCACTAACAGAATGAGTATATAACAATACAACGCTACTGTTATTGCTCAGATTCTTGAAGCAAATTTTTCACTGGTATTCTAGACGAGGGTCCGAACATTTCATCTAAATTCCAATCCTTTTCTCAGAGAAAAGTTTCACCCCAAAACATTGTAAGAAAGGCTCTAATACCCCCTCTTCCTCCCCCACCCCTCCAGCAGCTATATTCTTCTTCGGGCAATTGAATTCCCCTTGACGAGCATGGGCCGAGGGGAAATACCGCCCAGGTTTGGCAAAGGGGTGAAAGAAGGGAAATGGAGTGTGGGCGGGGTAAGGGAGACGTGAGAGAGAGGGGATGTTAAGGGGTGATGAGCGAGGGAGAGTGGGGTTAGCGATGGGTGAAGGGTGACGGATGGAAAAGATTTTATTGTTGAACAAGTTTGCATATATTCACAGTGTTCTGCTACACTACTCTGTATGGAAGTTACATAGCGGAAACACCTGCAGTTTCATGCCACACTTCTATATGTTTTTACATAGTCGTAATACCCTTAGTTTGCTGCTGTATTATGCTCTATGACAGTTACTTCCCTTCAAGAGATGTGTCTTCATGTCAGTGATGGGTTCTTGATCTAAACAACAGGACATATCCTTCCCCTCCTTAGATTGAATCTGTATGTCTATTTCCCCAGGTGTTATATGACTCCTACAGGTTTAGTTTTTCCCCTGATTAAAGTAAATATATGAGAGTTACATGGTGGTAACACCCACAGTGTGCTGCTACACTATAGCTACACAGTGTAAAGTATACCTGAAGAGTGTTTCTGGGGGTCAGCGCCCCCGTGGCCCGGGCCATGACCAGGTCGTGCTACCTTACAATATTACAAAGCGCAGAATGCGTTGCATATAAGAGGTAATGACATCTGTCAGCTGTGCTGAGAGACTTCCGTCGGGAGATGAGGATATCGCTAAACATTCCACTGCTGGTTCAGTAAGTATGGCACTTTGAAAGGTTGTCTTCCGGTACAGCCGGAGTTACAGTTATTTGTTAATTATCATCTCTGAGAATATCATTATGAGGGAGAGAGTTAGAGAAGGGAGTGCCTGTAACCCCATGATGGGGGGAATAGGAGTAAAGAGTCAACTGACTCTATTTCTCTTTGAGTGAATACCCTTCTCACCTCCCTTCCCTTCCCTCCTCCCGTCCCCATCATCTACTCCTCCCTTCCCCTTCTCCTTCATTTCCTCCTCCCTTTTCACTTCTACTCTTCCTCCTTCCCCATCTTGATTCCACCCGGATGACAAAATAAGTCTCGCAGCTTTGTTCTCTCCGCTTGTGGGATGAGAAGAAGTAAAGCAAGAGCTTCTACGTAATTACTCTTCTTAATGGAGATCATTACGTTGTCAAATGTGGCCCAGATTTTTGTCCAGGTGATGAAGACGCTTTGAGTGCAGCTGCAGGCAAGGCCACCCACCCCTCCTTCATTTATTATTATTATTATTATTATTATTATTATTATTATTATTATTATTATTATTATTATTATTATTATTATTATTATTGCTATTATTATTATTATTATTATTATTATTATTATTATTATTATTATTATTATTATTATTATTATTATTATTATTATTATTATTATATATTATTATTATTATTATTATTATTATTATTATTATTATTATATTATTATTATTATTATTATTATTATTATTATATAATTATTATTATTATCATTATTATTATTATTATTATTATTATTATTATTGTTATTTTTATTATCAGAGAAATGCCTGAGTACCTGTAACAGTACCGGCCTAAAACTGAGAATCAGCATTGGTTTTGGTATCGGTAAAAATTTCCTTATAGTCCCATCCACAACTGCTATTATTATTATTATTATTATTATTATTATTATTATTATTATTATTATTATTATTATTATTATTGCCTTAGCTTATTTTGATTCTTCATTACTTCTCATTCTCTATCTTTTCCATACTCTTCTTCTTTTTCGTCGCTCTTCTGAGTTCATTATTATGCTTTGCTTAAGAGATTCTCATATTTGTTTTCCCAAAACTAAAAAAAATAATAATGTGACGTGGGGGGAGGCTGAGAACTCCGGTGAACTGCAGGTTTTCTCCTCTTTGTAAAATAAATTTAATTCTCCTTCCCACGGAGAATACTTTTTTTTTTAGGGAGGGTTAATATTTGTTTGCAGGTATTAACCTTCACTCATCTGCCAGTACTCAGCAAGAAGATATTTGTTTTTTTTGGTGAAAAAATTATTTATTTGAAACCACAATAAGGATTGCTAAGCATGACAGCATGTTACTACTACACTCTACTACTACTACTACTATTACAACTATTACCACTACTACTTCCACTACCTGCATTACCTCTACTATTATTTCCAATTCTTTCTTATCAACTTCTCTTTCTTCCATCCCTGTCCTCCTCCTCGTCTCGTATAAATACTGTTACCTTCGTGTGTTAGTACGTCACTGTAGTTAATGGTTCACATTGGACCTAAATGTCGTCAAAAGTTTCTTCTATGTGTGGGTTTATTCGTGTATGGTTCCAGTCATGGTATTGTACCTTTATGTTCTTTGCCACCTTAAACCTCCCAATCCCAAGTAAACCAAAATGAACGGTTAACCTAAAACCAAGTAGCCCAAAATACCAGTGAGAGCCATAACACCTAAATTAAGCTGCACTCCTTACAGTATGGCAGGCACTTACAGTATGGCAGGCACTTACATTATGGCAGGCACTTACAGTATGGCAGGCACTTACCCATGTATGGCAGGCACTTCTAGCAGTTTATTGGCAGGCACTTACAGTATGGCAGGCATTTACAGTATGGCAGGCACTTACAGTATGGCAGGCACTTACAGTATGGCAGGCACTTACATTATGGCAGGCACTTACAGTATGGCAGGCACTTACAGTATGGCAGGCATTTACAGTATGGCAGGCACTTACAGTATGGCAGGCACTTACAGTATGGCAGGCACTTACATTATGGCAGGCACTTACAGTATGGCAGGCACTTACAGTATGGCAGGCACTTACAGTATGGCAGGCACTTACAGTATGGCAGACACTTACAGTATGGCAGGCACTTACAGTATGGCAGGCACTTACAGTATGGCAGGCACTTACAGTATGGCAGGCACTTATAAAAATGCTCACCTCCGACACTTAGGATTATCAAGAGGAAATTATTCAACTTCAACGTTACATCATTATTCATCAAGGTCCCTAAATCTTAAGCCATTAATCTACTATAAACAAACATAAAGGCTAGAAAAAGAACTTCCTTTACATTGCCAAACTTTTGCAGACCTCAGTGAACTTTGTATTATTTTCAGTTGTTTTTTCCTTCAACGCCATGTACAGCAGGGGCGGATCCAGAAAATTTTCGGGGGAGCATTCTCGCCTGTACCCCGGAATGGAGGGATGGGGGGGGTGATAGCTGGTGTGTGCACTGCATACACACACACACACACACACACACATACACACAAACACACACACACACACTCAAACACACACACACACACACACTCAACACACACACACACACAAATACGCGCACACACAAACACACACACACACACACATACACATACACACGGTGGCCTGATGGCTAAAGCTCTCGCTTCATGCACGGAGGGCCCGGTTCAGTTCCGGCGGGCGGAAACATTTCGAAGTGTTTCCTACACACACACAATCACAGGCCTAGTGTCAATCGACATGCCTAGGACAAAATGGTAACTAACACACACAAGCATGTATAACAGGATGGATCAGGGAATACCTCACAGGGAGGCAACAACGGGTCATGGTGCGTGATGAGGTATCACAGTGGGCGCCTGTGACGAGCGGCGTACCGCAGGGGTCAGTCCTAGGACCAGTGTTATTCTTGGTATATGTAAATGACATGACGGATGGGATAGACTCAGAAGTGTCTCTGTTCGCAGATGATGTGAAATTAATGAGGAGAATCACATCGGAAGAGGACCAAGCAGGACTTCAAACAGACCTGGACAAGCTTGACATCTGGTCTAGCAACTGGCTTCTCGAATTCAATCCCACCAAATGCAAAGTCATGAAGATCGGAGAAGGACAAAGAAAACCGCTGACAGAGTACAGGCTAAGGGGACAAGGGCTACAAACCTCGGCAAAGGAGAAAGACCTTGGGGTGAGTATAACGCCAAGTACGTCTCCGGAGGCACACATCAACCAGATAACTGCGGCAGCATATGGGCGACTGGCAAACCTAAGATTAGCGTTCCGTTACCTAAACAAGGAATCGTTCAAGACACTGTACACCGTGTACGTCAGGCCCATACTAGAATATGCAGCACCAGTCTGGAACCCACACCTGGTCAAGCACGTAAAGAAACTAGAGAAAGTGCAAAGGTTTGCGACAAGGCTAGTTCCACAACTCAGGGGTCTGTCCTATGAAGAAAGGTTGAGGGAAATAGGACTAACAACACTGGAGGAAAGAAGGGTCAGAGGAGACATGATAACGACATACAAAATACTGCGGGGAATCGACAAGGTAGACAGGGACAGGATGTTCCAGAGAGGGAACACAGAAACAAGGGGACACAACTGGAAGCTGAAGACTCAGATGAGTCAAAGGGATGTTAGGAAGCATTTCTTCAGCCACAGAGTAGTCAGGAAGTGGAATAGTCTAGAGAAAGATATAGTGGAGGCAGGAACCATACATAGTTTTAAGACGAGGTATGATAGAGCTCATGGAGCAGGGAGAGCAGAGACCCAGTAGCGGACAGCGAAGAGGCGGGGCCAGGAGCTGAGTCTCGACCCCTGCAACCACAATTAGGTGAGTACAATTAGGTGAGTACACACAGGAGCTATGACTCGACCCCTGCAGCCACAACTAGGTGAGTACAACTAGGTGAGTACACACACACACACACACACACACACACTCAAACACACACACAAATACACACACACAAACACACACACACACATACACACACACACACATACACACACACACAGGGAGGGATAACAGGGAAGGCACTACAATGGATCAGGGAATACCTGTCAGGAAGACAGCAGCGAGTCATGGTCCGTGGCGAGGTGTCAGAGTGGGCGCCGGTGACGAGTGGGGTTCCACAGGGGTCAGTCCTAGGACCGGTGCTGTTTCTGGTGTTTGTGAACGACATGACGGAAGGAATAGACACCGAAGTGTCCCTGTTTGCAGATGATGTGAAGTTGATGAGAAGAATTCAATCGGAAGAGGACCAGGCAGAACTACAAAGGGATCTGGACAGGCTGCAAGCCTGGTCCAGCAATTGGCTCCTGGAGTTCAACCCAACCAAGTGCAAAGTCATGAAGATTGGGGAAGGGCAAAGAAGACCGCAGACGGGGTACAGTCTAGGGGGCCAGAGACTACAAACCTCAATCAAGGAAAAAGATCTTGGGGTGAGTATAACACCAGGCACATCTCCTGAGGCGCACATCAACCAAATAACTGCTGCAGCATACGGGCGCCTAGCAAACCTAAGAACAGCATTCCGACATCTTAATAAAGAATCGTTCAGGACCCTGTACACTGTGTACGTTAGGCCCATACTGGAGTATGCAGCACCAGTTTGGAACCCACATTTATCCAAGCACGTAAAGAAGCTAGAGAAAGTGCAAAGGTTTGCAACAAGACTAGTCCCGGAGCTAAGGGGTATGTCCTACGAGGAGAGGTTAAGGGAAATCGACCTGACGACACTGGAGGACAGGAGAGATAGGGGGACATGATAACGACATATAAAATACTGAGAAGAATTGACAAGGTTGACAGAGACAGAATGTTCCAGAGATGGGACACAGCAACAAGGGGACACAGTTGGAAGTTGAAGACTCAGATGAATCACAGGGATGTTAGGAAATATTTCTTCAGTCACAGAGTAGTCGGGAAGTGGAATAGCTTGGGAAGCGATGTAGTGGAGGCAGGTTCCATACACAGCTTTAAGAAGAGGTATGATAAAGCTCATGGCGCAGGGAGAGTGACCCAGTAGCGGCCAGTGAAGAGGCGGGGCCAGGAGCTATGTCTCGACCCCTGCAACCACAACTAGATGAGTACAACAACTAGGTGAGTACACACACACACATACACACACACATACACACACACACACACACACACTGCACTACAAATACAATGGTTCAGTGCACGCACAATGGTACACCGCACATTATTCAAAATGTTATGAAATACCGCTTCATTGGTTTCTCTTTGTGCTTATAATAAAATAGTTAAATCATTAACTAAATTACTTGCAAAATGGAGTCATTAATTCATACTGAAATCGTGTTTTGCTTGGACTTTGTTACCTTGCTTGCACGTTCAATAATAAGCAAGTGCCTGAGTTCACCCGAGTAGCTTAACTCAATATTGACCGAAATTTTTCCTGATAGTTTTTATTTTTACACTTTTATGAAAAACGAATCTTTCAGAATGGCCTAACGGGAAAAAAAAAGAGGTTATATATGCCCATGGCTCCCCTTGACCTCCTGCCTCCTGGAAATGCTTCTGTCGTACAGATAGAAATACGGCATGGACATGGGATCACCCATTAGTATTGTCGTTGTCCTCCAGAACGATTTTCCAACATCGTCCCTTCTACCATAACCTTGCTTAATACGTGGACAATTTCCTTATAATCACACCCAGGCACTTTAACCTTACATAAGCAGATGTCTAAAAACTGTTTTAATTGGTACACAGAAAAATATTGAAATACCAGGACAATGTAACATCACGATACTGAAAAAATCACGATAAAATACATTCGCGATAATGGAACACCATTATAATGAAACACCTCGATAATGTAATAACCGTTAATGTACAACGCAACAACATAAAAACACATCTATGTGACAACGACAATGTAACACCACATCAATGTAAAACCGCAACAATACAACACAAGAGAAATGTAATACCACGACAATGTAACACAACATCAACGTTATACCACGACAATGTAACACCTCTGCACTGTAATACCACTCCAGTACAACACCTCTACAATCTGACACACGACAATGCACGACACTGTAACACATCGACACTGTATCACTTGGATAAAGCAACACAACGACAACATAACACCGACCTAAGGATCACATCAAAGGGTTGTGGCGCCATGAGCTAATTTTCCTGGGGCGCCTCACCCCCATCACATTATTTATATATAGATTTTAGTTAAAAAAATAACAAAGTTTTTATATATAAAGTAATTATTTACTTCATACAGAATAACCACTTTCTCACCTCCCATACCTTTCTCACCTCTCAGACCTTTCTCACCTCCCAGACCTTTCTCACCTCCCATACCTTTCTCACCTCTCAGACCTTTCTCACCTCCCAGACCTTTCTCACCTCCCATACCTTTCTCACCTCTCAGACCTTTCTCACCTCTCAGACCTTTCTCACCTCTCAGACCTTTCTCACCTCCCAGACCTTTCTCACCTCCCAGACCTTTCTCACCTCCCATACCTTTCTCACCTTTCAGACCTTTCTCACCTCTCAGACCTTTCTCACCTCCCAGACCTTTCTCACCTCCCATACCTTTCTCACCTTTTATACCTTTCTTACCTCCCATACCTTTCTCACCTCTCATACCTTTCTTACCTCCCATACCTTTCTCACCTCTCATACCTTTCTTACCTCCCATACCTTTCTCACCTCTCATACCTTTCTTACCTCCCATACCTTTCTCACCTCTCCATACCTTTCTCACCTCCCATACCTTTCTAACTTCTCATACCTTTCTCACCTCCCATACCTTTCTCACCTCCCATACCTTTCTCACCTCTCATACCTTTCTCACCTCCCATACCTTTCTCACCTCCCATACCTTTCTCACCTCCCATACCTTTCTCACCTCCCATACCTTTCACTCATCCTCTCACCTCCCACCTTTCTCACCTCTCATACCTTTCTCACCTCCCATACCTTTCTCACCTCCCATACCTTTCTCACCTCCCATACCTTTCTCACCTCCCATACCTTTCTAATTTCTCATACCTTTCTCACCTCCAATACCTTTCTCACCTCCCATACCTTTCTCACCTCATAAAATTCCTACACCTCACTCACCTCCATCACTTCTCTCTCACCTCCATCACTTCTCTCTCACCTCCATCACTTCTCTCTCACCTCCATCACTTCTCTCTCACCTCCATCACTTCTCTCTCACCTCCATCACTGCTCTCACCTCCCTCACTTCTCTCTCACCTCCATCACTTCTCTCTCACCTCTATCACTTCTCTCTCACCTCCATCACTTCTCTCTCACCTCCATCACTTCTCTCTCACCTCCATCACTTCTCTCTCACCTCCATCACTTCTCTCTCACCTCCATCACTTCTCTCTCACCTCCATCACTTCTCTCTCACCTCTATCACTTCTCTCTCACCTCCATCACTTCTCTCTCACCTCCATCACTTCTCTCACCTCCCTCACTTCTCTCTCACCTCCCTCACTTCTCTCTCACCTCCATCACTTTCTCACCTCCATCACTTCTCTCTCACCTTCCTCACTTCTCTCTCACCTCCATCACTTCTCTCTCACCTCCTTCACTTCCTCACTCTTTTACTTATATTTTTCTCAGTTTTCGCTTATTTGCGACATTTATATTAAAATTAAATATCCAGAACAGTGAATAGTAAAAAACTAACAAATAGTTAAAAAATACTTTATGTCTGAAGTAACTGAGTAGCTTCGTATATCACTTATAGCAGTAATTATCTTGATAATGCTCAGACTATCAGTTTCGATTAAAAATGTGATAATCCAAAAATAATATATATTTTTATGGACTTTTTATATGATTTTTTTAAAATATATACGATCTAGTCTTGCATTTCGAAGGAAAATGATGTCATTTGTTTATGACGTCTTATAGGTGACTCAGCGGGAACATCTTCACAGGACACCTACTGCTCTCCTTTGTCTTGCTAAATTAAAGACTCGGTGAAGTCGTCTTCAGGAGGATATACAGATAACGAGTTTCAACAACTGTTGGTATTACAGTCACCCTTAGTGGTAGGTGGGTGGGTGGGGTCACCCTTAGTGGGATGTGGGTGGGTGAGGTCACCCTTAGTGGGAGGTGGTGGGTGGTAGTCACCTAGTGGGAGGTGGGTGGGTTGGGTCACCCTTAGTGATTTGTCACCCTTAGAGGGAGGTGGGTAGGTGGAGTCACCATTAGTGGGAGGTCGGTGGGTGCTGGTGATTTGCCTCTGGTCCAGGGAAGTGAAGCCTCCCCACCGTTCACTGAAAGAAATTGATTAGTTCCCATTCCCCTACAGGTTTAGAGCTTCCCAATGATGAATAATAATAATAATAGCAAAAACATTAGCAATAATAATAATTAAAACATTGACAACAACAACAATAATAATAATAATGGGACCACAATAAGGTACTAGAGAGCAATTACAAGCTATCCACGGGGTCAATATACTATGAGAAGAACCAATTAAATTCGAAATACTCCTTAATAAGGTGGACAACTGTGTAGCATAACAGTGTCTGGTTTCAGGGTTTTTTCTCCCTCTTAGTCCGGCGTGAGGGATCATGTCGTTGATAACGCAACTCGTTTCTACCAGCAGGATCAAAACATGGTTTTCAGATAATGAAATTAAGGAGAAAGAAGTTGGCAACCCTTCTTTTACAAGATCATGACATGTTCAGTGGCAGGCTGTCCTTGTTTATCAATTTTCTGAACACTTTGATGATCTGTTTTTTCCCGGCGTGTTTGCTGTCCTTTTACTGTATCCTGAATTTGATGGTTCCACATTGTTGACTTTCAACAGTATTATGGAACATTTAGAAAGAGAACGAATCAAACCTCATTCAACATAACATAATTATCTTGCATGGACATTTTGGTGATTTATCCTAGAAGACGCGATATCATCACAGTGTTATCCAAAATCACCATTATCAATCTATCCATTTACTTCATGCTAGAGGAGGAGGACGTCGTTCTATACACAGCAAGGGTTAACGTGTACAGCAAGGGTTAACGTGTTCAGCAAGGGTTAACGTGTACAGCAAGGGTTAACGTGTACAGCAAGGGTTAACGTGTACTGCAAGGGTTAACGTGTACAACAAGGGTTAACGTGTACAACAAGGGTTAACGTGTACAGCAAGGGTTAACGTGTACAACAAGGGTTAACGTGTACAGCAAGGGTTAACGTGTACAACAAGGGTTAACGTGTACAACAAGGGTTAACGTGTACAGCAAGGGTTAACGTGTACAACAAGGGTTAACGTGTAAAGCAAGGGTTAACGTGTACTGCAAGGGTTAACGTGTACAACAAGAGTTAACGTGTACAACAAGGGTTAACGTGTACAACAAGGGTTAACGTGTACAACAAGGGTTAACGTGTACAGCAGGGTTAACGTGTACAACAAGGGTTAACGTGTACAACAAGGGTTAACGTGTACAGCAAGGGTTAACGTGTACAACAAGGGTTAACGTGTACAACAAGGGTTAACGTGTACAACAAGGGTTAACGTGTACAGCAAGAGTTAACGTGTACAGCAAGGGTTAACGTGTACAGAAAACGCATAAATAAGGAGGATTTGCTCCTAAGAGAGGAGCAAATCCTCCTTATTCTTCCTTAATGCACATAGGATTTGCACCTTTGACATATCTCTGATCGATTTCGATTTCTTACTCGTGGCCCTAAACCAGGATAGTCTGATGTTTGCCTAGTCAACCAGGCTGTTGCTGCTGGCTGCCAGCTATCCCATATATCCAATGCAGCCAGATTGATCCTCTTGAAGACTTTTACACTTGTTCGGGTAGTGTTTATGTTATCTTCTTGCAAGACATTAAATAGTCTGTATCACAGATAATGATACAATGTTCTCATATTTTGCCCATAGCGCGCCTGTTTTTCACTGGATTTATTCTACAATTTCTCCCATATTTCTCACTCCAGTATGCTGTTATGGCAGTGAGCAGATTTAGGACAAGGGCCGGAAACTACCTTCCACGTATATTTTATCATGTAACTCTTTCTCCTCGGTTCCAGAGAATATAGTACATATTTAGGACCTTGAGGTGTCCCCAGTAATTTCAATGCTTTATTGGCTTTATGCGAGCAGTAAATAATATCTTTATATATTTATGCTCTGATCTCTTCTTTCAGAACAAGCAAATTGAATAAAGTTGCCTCTAACATTATATCCCTTGTTTTCAAAATTCTCATTATTCTCCCTAATATTTCCCTGGATTTTGTAACATTTGTCTTTTGCTCTTTAAAATACAGGTCAGCTGGCATTATTACCTCGAGGTCCTTCACATGTTTTTTATTCTATTTGGTGATTCTCTGCATTTTTGAACACGGTTCCCTGTTTAAGCTCTTCATTCTTTCCAGAAGGAATTTATCCCCACTGAACATCATGTTTTGATTCAATGTCTACTGCAAGATTTTGCTGCTTTCTTCGTGCTTGGGGTACTTAGGTTTTTATTTTTCTAACGTTAGATTTTTCTTTGTTTACTAGTACTCTTTGTGTTCTATATTTCAAAAATTGTATTATCAATTTGCCTACATTCATCATTATACTTATCGCCCTTATTTCATGAGCAGTCACTCTATAATCGTATTACGTCAATTGCCTTGGCGAATCTGTGTATGTCGCATCAGCATTTTAGTTTTCTTTCAGCTCCTCAAGAATCTTGTCATAATGATTTTATAGTTTCAGTAGCTATAATCTTTCCCCTCTAAATTCATGCTAGTTTGCATTGTGCAAATTATGCTGTTCCATAAAGTTCGTAACTTGGCATGTCATCATCCTTTCAAAAACTTTGATGTGCAAAGTTAGCAATACTGGTCTATAATTTTTTGCCTGGTCTCTACTACCTCCTTTATGCAAACGAGCTATGTCTATTCTTTTTAAGGCCTCAGGGATTTCACTTAGATCTAGGCTCTTTCATCAAAGGATTCTGAGTGCTTTTGTTATTTTGCATTCTTTATAAATGAGGAACCTCACGAAGTTGGTCCAGGTACTGTACGAGTGGGCAGCCCAAAGTTCAGTTTCCTCCACACTTCATCTCTAACTGCAAGAGACGTACCCACAACATCATCAACAAGGGTGCCCTAGAATGGTCACAAACAGGTATGCAGTGATTCCAGCTAGGGAGGTAACTAAGTCACAGATCGCTACCAGCTCGTTAGCCATCACAAGGGACCTAGTAAAGCAGAGACCAGCTAGGACGTGTATGACGCCCCGTGAAAGGGATACGACAAGCTGTACATAAGCAAGACCAACTTGAAGCCTATATTAGCAATAATGATTGTATGATACATCGTAATACTAAAGGTACTTAATGAAATGGAAAGGCGCCAGATTGGTTTTAAGGGAGAATGCTTTGGAGAAGTAAATGTCTCGAAGCAACCCTGATTGCCGAATCCGACATGGTAACTAAGAACTTCGAAAGGTTTTTGTATATTAGGTAGCCACATTTTACTAATTCTACCTCACTGAATCCTACATGAACAGGCAACTCAGTCACCAGCTCCTACCTCACTGGACCTGATAATTCACCTGTCCTTTGTCCCCCTTATATTGTGTGTGTTTCTTTGCTCGTTTTTTTATTAATAAATCCCATCAGTGTCCGAAATGTTCTTTTGAAAAATATCCTAAGTGTTGCATACATGTCTTCAATCCCAAAATTTGTCGACATTTATATACCATGTCTTACATACATGAGTATTTGTTATTTATTCCCTCATCTATGTCGTTTATGCATATTATGAACAACAAGGGGACCAACACCGAGCGCTGTGGAACACCGCTTTTTACGCGTCTCCTCTCTGTTGCCTGTCTTTTTATCACGCCTCTATCATGGAAAAAAATCCTCCTCTTATTCTGTGTGCCTCTTCTTTTCTCTTGCCCCTTAAGGGAGGTTCCTTGATACTGGTGAGGGTTCTTGATCTAGGGAATTGGACCTGAACTCCAATTTCCTAAATTAAGCCTCAATGCCTTCCATCCTTCCTCACAGGCGCTGTATAATTCCTAGTGGTTTAGCGCTCCCCATGATGATGATGATGATAATAATAATAATAATAATAATAATAATAATAATAATAATAATAATAATAATAATAATAATAATAATAATAATAATAATAATAATAATAATAATAATAATAGTTTTCTCAACAATCTCCGATGTAGATCTCTATCAAAAGCCTTACTGAAGTCCATATACACAATAACATATTCATTACCATGATCTACCTCTTCAAATACCTTAGTGAAAAAAGTTAGTTAAGTTCGTAAGGAAGGAACGTCCCTTTGTAAAACTGCGTTGAGATTCATTAATCAATTAATGTCTTTCAAGATGGCTTTGATTAGCCTCGGCAATTACTGATTCTATCAATTTTTCCCCAATGGAGGTTAGGGGCTAATTGGTCTATAATTCGAAGCTAAGGACCTGTCACCTGCTTTGTAGATAGGTATCACATTTGCCTTTTTCCACTTACCAATGTTGAAAAGACTAGCCAAAGGTTTGCTAAGTTCCTCCTTACATTCCTTTATAACACTTGAGAACAGTCCATCAGGCCCTGGGGATTTATTAGGTTTTAATCTATTTGTGTGAGAACCATGTCACTAGTAACAATGATCGTGCCTACATAATTCTGCATTTCTGAAGTTTGTCTGGTATCTTCCTTCATAAAAACTTAAGAGGAAGTAAGTGTTAAAGATTATATTTTTTTTGTCACTGTCAGTGAGCTGACCTGAGCATCTTTTAAGTGGGCTTATCTATATACCTGAAAGAAACCTTGCGAGTTTAATCTAATAATCTCTTTTGGCTATTCTTATTACTATTTTTATTTCTCTTTTTAATTGAATATACTTATTTTCGTAAGTGTTCTCTCTCCCCTTTTGATTCGACTCTTAATACCTTTCCTTTGACCTATGAAATGCTTAAATCTTTTGTTTAACTATTTATGGTCATTTTTGTTTGATATAATTTCCCTATTTGGAACAAGTATCCTGGGCGGCTTGTCATATTAGCAACCCTCAACCCTCTCCCCTGACCTCTCTTAATAACAAGGCGTTTTTGCCCATAGAACTGCCGCTCGCTTTTGTGTTTTCACACCATTCTCGAGACTGCGTGCCGGTCCCTGACATACTGCCCTCTCTTCTATAACCTGTGAAAGTTACTTCCTGAGCAGGACTACTGGCTTAAGCCGGTCGCTGAGATTATAGATTCTGACACTGCTTAAGTGTGGTCGATTAGTATAATTGTGGCTACTATATCAGTTTGGCTTGAGAGCCTTTCTATTTGTTCTAGTTAAATATACTTGTTCATTACATAGGTACTTATTAATGTACTAGATGAATTCTGAATATTATATATACTGTTCACTAACTATCGCAAGATTTCGTTAAAGGTTTATTGTCTATTTTTATCCTCCCTGTCTTATATTTATAGTTAATGCTCTCTGACTTGATTAACTCAATGGAACTATACTTTACTTTCTTGTTACAATATCCAGAACAAGTTCCTATCAGACTGGGAGGACTCCTGGCCTGATAGGGAGCAGTTTTTTAACAGTACACTTACGACCTGGAAAGAGAGGAACACCTACAAAACACATTAAGAACCACACTTGGAACAAGACAACAAAATTGATAACCCTATCAGGTGCGGCGAATTAAAAACAAACGACAGGAAAAGAACAATTATTAAAGACGACATGGATAAAGACAATATAAACCACAAGTGACACGACTTGTAAATAAACGACAGAAAAAAATACGACCAGGTAAGACGACTTGGAAATAAACGTGCAGCTAGAAAAACACAAGTGCAGGTAAGAAGACAGCAAGCTCAGGTCTGACTGAAACAGCAGGAAAAAAATAGGTTGAGAACCGCCTCAGATTCAGATCTCTCTCTCCTTTTCTCTCGTCTGCACACACAAACACGTCTGGGAGCCATTTTAAAAGCTGTCACATTTGGAAAGAACCGCTTCTCAACCTTGGAAATGTATATATATATTTATGTCGCTCAAGCTTCTACTCCAGCTGCATTTTACTGCATTGCAAAGTTGATATTATATATATATATATATATATATATATATATATATATATATATATATATATATATATATATATATATATATATATATATATATATATATAATATATAATACAGTGGTACCTCGACTTACGATGGTCCCCAAACTCACCCTTTTATGTAAGTTTATTTTTTTAAATGCTTTTGTAAGTGTAATTTTGGGGGTCTAAAAGGACTAGTCTATTTTACAACATTTCTTAAGGAGATAAATTCGTTTGGTAATGGCACTTGAAAATCTAAGATATATCATATATATATATAATATATATATAGTATATATAATATAAAATATTAAGTATATATATATATATATATATATATATATATATATATATATATATATATATATATATATATATATATATATTTATATATATATATATATGAATAACTTAAGTACATAAGTGAAGTGAGAACAAGAATATAAAGGGAAGGTTGCACCTCTCCTCGTACACATAGGTGGAGGGACGTGTCAAACAGTGGATGGGTAAGAAGACAGGTCCTTAAGTGCAGCTAAAATTTTTGATGGGAAGTTCCTTTGTGCCATGTAATTCCTCATGTTGCGCTGGAGTTCTGAATTAGGTTGGGCGTTGGCATGTACTAGTTGCCCTCAACTAGTACATGACGTCGGGTTTCCATTGTCCCTGTGAGATGTTGAAATTGGGAGTGGTAGATATGTGGGCAGATTCTATGATTTTGCGTTTGTAGCTGCAGTGTGATTTGTGTTTGATGGTGGCAGCTTCCCAGTGAATGTTGTGATTGTTGATCCCGACATGTTGAAAAATGGCTGAATTATGTTGTGCATAAAGTATTGCTCTTTGGTGTTCAATGGTCTTTGTAGATAGTGTTCGTCCTGTCTGCTCTATGTCTGCTTGGTTGTAGTCTTTACATGGTATCTGGTAAACTCCTGGTGTGTCTTACGTAGCTGAATGTTTGTGATTCTTGGAAAAGAGATTCCCTAGTTTGTTTGGATAGAATATGATTATGTTGGTCACTTTGCTGAGACGATTGAATGTGCCTTGGTGTTAGGGTAACATGAGGTGAGATTTGTTGAATGACGTTAGGTTTTTGTAGACTGACCTTTTGTAATAGTTGATGTTTGATTTCTCTTCTTCCAGCTGAAGAGGATCCCAGAAGGAGATAGAAATATAGAGACCAATTTATCTTCTGAGTTTCTGTTTCCATGTGGGTTATTATATATATATATATATTACATATACATTTTTTTTCAACAAACCGGCCATATCCCAGCGAGGCAGGGTGACCTAAAAATAAAAACGAAAGTTTCCCTTTTTAAATAAAGTAATTTATACAGAAGGGGTTACCAGAGGAAATAAATAAGAAGAACTAGTAAGAAAATAGAAAAAAAAAAAAAACCAGGGGGATATGTGTATATATATGCTTGTACATACATGTGTAGTGTGACCTAAGTGTAAGTAGAAGTAGCAAGGCGTACCTGAAACCTTCCATATATATAAGACAGAAAAAAAGACACAAGCAATGCTGCCATCATATAAAACAATTACAGGTTTCCGTTTTACACTCACTTGGCAGGACGGTAGTACCTCCCTGGGCGATTGTTATCTACCAACCTACTACCTTAGCCTCGGAGAAGTAAGTCAAATGTCTTAGTAAGAGTCTAAAAGATCCTCCTAGAAGTCATATGAGCACTAGTCTTCTCCTACCACTCAATACACACACACACACACACACAATATATATATATATATATATATATATATATATATATATATATATATATATATATATATATATATATATATATATAATATATATATATATATATATATATATATATATATATATATATATATATCAATAACAACACTGCGACTAGCCGGGTGATCGAACCCGTGTTATTTTAGCTAGCGTCATGGTGAGCGAAAATTCACGACGCTCTACCACTGGAATGAAATTAGCTGTGAGGCCCCACAATACTACTGGACCTGCTGACACCTTCTTTTGATGACTGTCACAGGCTATCTGCAGAGGGATTTATTCTGTACGGTCTAGCACATTCATTTGAGTGTCAGTTGTTTTGCTTTGTGTTTCAGAAAGTGATTATGTAGTTTTTGAATTCGACTCATGTAGGATGAAGTGTGTGTTTGTACAGCTATTCTTACATGTTGTGTGAGAGAATAACATCACTCTTTGTTCAGAGAGTGATTAATTCATCAGTGCATCCTGCCATACTTTGTATTCCTTGTTTTAACTGTGTCACCTTACACTGCTGTTTGACTGTTACCTTACATAGTTCTGTGAGACTGTGTGTCATCTTATAACTGTAGAACTGTTTGTCAACTTACTGTACAATGCGTATTGCTGAATATTCATGTCTTCTACGAGTTTTGAACCTAAGCAGTTTGTAGAGAAATAACCCACACATAGAAGAGAGGAGCTTACGACGACGTTTCGGTCAGAAACGTCGTGGTAAGCTCCTCTCTTCTATGTGTGGGTTATTTGTGTATTGTTAAGTAAAAGGACACAAATGCAACTAATGTGACATTTTATTGTGGCAACGTTTCGCTCTCCAGGAGCTTTCTCAAGCCGTTACAAGCGTTACAAGGACACAGTGGGCTATTATATACTCTCAAAGTGAGGTGAAATACTAGTGGTGGTCGAGGTAGTAGTGATAAGTACTATACCCTGTGGAGGCTGCGACAGAATTTATGTAGGAGAAACAGCAAGAAACCTCGAAACACGCATCAATGAACACATTAATGCATGCAGAAACGATAACCTGAACAACGCCTGCGTACAACACCGAAATTCCAACAATCATCTCATGAAATTCAAAGACGCCCGACTAGTAATCAAAGAAACTAATTTCCGTAGACGCAAATGCCTTGAATCAGCACTTATCTCTGTTTCTAACACAATTAAACAAAACAAAGGCAGCTTCACCATCTCTGAAGTCTTAGCAAGAATCCTCCTGAAAACAGTTAACCATACCATCACATAGTCTCTCCTGCTAATTCAACACAAGCACATCGTAGATGTGGAACACTCCTACAGGCCTTCTATATTTCAACCTCCAGCATAAAATATTTGTCTAACCTATTGTTATACTACCCAAGTATTTGTTTTATCACCTTTTACTCATGTGCATATTGATTGTTCTACCTTATTGTATTACTACTACTACTACTACTACTACTTATCACTACTACCTCGACCACCACTAGTATTTCACCTCACTTTGAGAGTATATAATAGCCCACTGTGTCCTTGTAACGCTTGTAACGGCTTGAGAAAGCTCCTGGAGAGCGAAACGTTGCCACAATAAAATGTCACATTAGTTGCATTTGTGTCCTTTTACTTAACAAATTGTCGGTAATTCTACCAATATTATTATTTGTGTATTGCTCCAGTCACGGTATTGTGCCCTGCCTCCGTGGCACGGACCCTGCCTCCGTGGCACGGACCCTGCCTCCGTGGCACGGACCCTGCCTCCGTGGCACGGACCCTGCCTCCGTGGCATGCAGTGTACTGGCCAACATCAAGCAAGCAAGGTATTGTGCCTTTTTTGTTCTTTAGGAGATTGTATTCTGCTGTGCACCAGGTTACCATCTTCTCTGTTAAGTATTATCCTCTCTTTTGTAAATTATTATTATCATTATTATGGGGAAGCGCTAAACCATTAGGGATTATATAGCGCCGGAAGAGGGAGGGGGGGGATGGAAGGTATTCAGGCTCAATTCAGGGAACTGGAGCACAGATCCAATTCCCTAGATCAAGAGCCCCTCACCAGCATCAAGGAGCCTCCCTTGAGGGGCTCTTTTGTATATAAATTACTTTAGAATCCATAGACCACCTGAACAGAGATCGATTTATTTATAATCTGTTATATATTTTCTTATTGTACAATGCTTCCCTTGCATTATCCTGAATCATTACCTCATATTATTCCTTGAAGGGTCAGCTAGTTCATTTATAGATGTTAAGCTAGTTGCCTACATGACGAGGACATCATGTAGATACCGTGATCCCAGCTGTCAGAGTCGACGGTCACCTTTTGTGACGTCATGGACTCACTGCGCCTGCGTGGACTACCTTCCGTCTGGCCCACTGTAGACCAGGTCAGTTTTAAACATTGGCACTGCCATAGTTAGACCCGGTTAGCAATACTCATCATTTTCTCCTTAATAAACGCCTGCAGAGTACGCAGTGTGCTCTATACCCTGGAATCCAACTCTGTACCCTGGAATCCAACTCTGTACCCTGGAATCCAACTCTGTACCCTGGAAATCCAACTCTGTACCCTGGAATCCAACTCTGTACCCTGGAATCCAACTCTGTACCCTGGAAATCCAACTCTGTACCCTAGAATCCAACTCACCTAACATAAGCACCTAACAGCACCATCACTTACAGCCAGAAATATTTTGTATTGTAGCACCCACCAGTCACTTCACCAATGACTGCCTACCAGCACTATTACCACATAACATCAACTATCACCACCTAATACCACTTACAGACAAAAATATTTCGTGATGTAGTTGCTACGACCTCTACAACCTACCGCTCATATCACCCGTGACTATCTACCAGCATTATCACCACTTAGCACCATCTATCACCACGTTTAGCTGTAGGGGTTTGTTGATGAGTGATATCGGGGTGATATCACCGACTCCTCTACAGGAAGTTTATTGAGATATTTTGCCAAGGATGATTGCAACACGTCTTGTCTACCCTCGTACTAAGCCATGACTAGTGGTCGCTGCCACACGTCTTGTCTACCCTCGTACTAAGCCATGACTAGTGGTCGCTGCCACACGTCTTGTCTACCCTCGTACTAAGCTATGACTAGTGGTCGCTGCCACACGTCTTGTCTACCCTCGTACTAAGCCATGACTAGTGGTCGCTGCCACACGTCTTGTCTACCCTCGTACTAAGCTATGACTAGTGGTCGCTGCCACACGTCTTGTCTACCCTCGTACTAAGCCATGACTAGTGGTCGCTGACAGGGGGCCAGCGTCTCACCGTGTATTTTGCAATACCTAACCATCACAGTTTAACTTTTGAAGGGTTTACACAGCTGGTACACTAGTATAGATACTACTAGTACTACTAGTGACTTTCACCAACCACCCCAATGGAAATATGTCACTTTGACTATTTTTTTTTTTGGGGGGGATTATCCTAGGTACTTTTCACTGTGTATGATAATTATACTAACGTATACCTGTGCCTAAATAAACTTAATTATTCATACTGTAGCCGCTACCACCTCCACAACCTACCAGCTATGACCACCTTCCAGCACTATCACCAAACACCACCATCTATCACCATTCTCCATCACTTACGGTAGTAATATTGCTCAATGAACGGGTCATCATATGAGAAAGAAATATATCACGTGATTTACCCTTATGAATTTAATACAAATACTCTTTTTCAGTGAAATATTGTCTCTATGTAGGCTCATTTGAGTTACGTTTTTATGATCGGTAGACAGGTTAAGGAATGGATGGTTAGATTTGTCCCCCAAGCACTCCATTCTTCTAGTGCCCAGAGCTCTCAGAATGTTATAATTCCAAACATAAAAGACGAGATTTGCACAGACGTAGCGAGTTGTGTGCCGGCGCATGATAAGGTAGGATTTTTAACCCCGGAGGGTTAGTCACCCTGGATAACTCAAGAAAATCAGTTCGTTATCGAGGGACTGTCTGTTTTATTTCCATTGGGGTTCATAAATATTGTCCCCCAGAATGTGACCCACAACAGTCGACTAACACCCAGGTACCTACTTGCTTGCTAGGTAAACGTGACAACAGGTGCAAGGAAACACTCCCAATGTTTCCACCCTCGCCTGAGATCGAACCACGGACACTCAGTGTGTAAAGCGAGAGTGTTACCTACCAGGCCACGTGACACCTGATGACAGAGAGAGAGAGCGAGAGCGAGAGAGAGAGAGAGAGAGAGAGAGAGAGAGAGAGAGAGAGAGAGAGAGAGAGAGAGAGAGAGAGAGAGAGAGAGAGAGAGAGAGAGAGAGAGAAATTGTATGTGAATTACAACTGAGGGTTGTGAGCCGGACGAATGCGTTCCAAATAAGAAAAGATTTTTCTTAAATGAGGCGAAGCATATTTTAATGGTTAGTCCGTTGCCACTGAAGCCCCTGGGTTAAAGCCTGGGTGAGGTACACTGGACCCTCCTCTTACACTCGCTGCCCCGGTTCAGCTTGCAGTAAATAGGTACCAGTGTGTTACAAGACTGTGGAAGGTGGCACCCTGGGGTTGGTGGTAGGTCTGAAATAAGAGCTGGGCTGTGAAATGAACTGAGACAGAATATCACCTTTGAGCATGTAAATTCAACAGTGTAAAAATGAAACAATGGTTGCAAATGATATATAATAGATTAAAAAAGAGAGAAAGGAGGCTTATAAATATGATGGTTTACTCTAATATACAAGTGTTTTAAATGAAGAGAAGTTGATGAACACTCAGCGGGATGAGAAGAGGGAGAGAGAGAGAGAGAGAGAGAGAGAGAGAGAGAAAAAAATGTGACTAAAATGCTGTAGTGAAAATTCTCTCTATCTCTCTTTTAACACAGGGATTTACAGGGTTAAGTTTAGAGTTCCTAACTTTATTTACATGTTAATAGCTGTTACCTACATAAGATCATTTGAAAGCCTTATTATTAAGAGATAAACATAGAAAACAGGATGAAGTTGGAGCCATCTGTGGGCCAGAGATTTCATTTAGTCAACTGACTTTATTTTGTTGATGTCATGCTGCATGAACACGTCTCATGAAATCGTAATGACACGATAACAAACAAGGAAACAGTCAGAGTGTAGTTGCTGTTAGCTGTCCGTCTTGTTGTGTAGAAGCTCAGTTCTCACTGTCCTCGGAGTGGAGATGACTGTGGTACTTTGACATTATTGGCCTTGTATATAACAATAAGGCCACCCACGTCTCACCTGTGCTGAAGGCTTTGCTGAAATGACAGATCTGTCCAAGACGAATCCAGACAAGTAATGAGTAGTCTTGTTCTGTTCTCTATTCTGTCAAGATGTCGCAGATGATCATGACAGGGGCAGGCGATCCAAAAAAAGTGGAACATACTCTAGGGGTGAGCGTACTTGAGCCTCACACAGAATCTTGCCAGATATGTCTAAGAACATAAGAACATAAGAAAGAAGGAACACTGCAGCAGGCCTACTGGCCCATGCGAGGCAGGTCCAAATCTCCAACGGCTTAAGCCAATGCCCCGACCCAGCCAGGTCAGGTTACATTCACTTAAGGAAGGAGCACTGCATCTGACCTAGTAGCACAACCTAGTCAGGACCAATTCACACCCAACCGCACCCACTCATATAATTGTCCAGCCGACCACCTGGTCAGGTCACTTCCACTTAAGGAATTAGTACAGGTCAGGTTACATTCACTTAAGGAAGGAGCACTGCATCTGACCTAGTACAAGCTCACACCCATCCACACCCACTCATGTATTTATCTAACCTATTTTTAAAACTACACAACGTCTTAGCATCTATGACGGTACTCGGGAGTTTGTTCCACTCATCCACAACTCTATTACCAAACCAGTGCTTTCCTATATCCTTCCTGAATCTGAACTTTTCCAACTTGAAACCATTGCTGCGAGTCCTGTCTTGGTTGGATATTTTCAGCACGCTATTTACATCCCCTTTGTTTATTCCTGTTTTCCATTTGTACACCTCAATCATATCCCCCCTAATTCTACGCCTTTCTAGAGAGTGCAGATTCAGGGCCCTCAGTCTATCCTCATAGGGAAGATTTCTGATACATGGGATCAACTTTGTCATCCTCCTCTGTACGTTTTAAGTGCTGTAAGTTGCCTAGCCGCTTTGTTTGCAAGATTTACGACGTGATTCTTCATAGCCAGTCTCTCTCTCTCTCTCTCTCTCTCTCTCTCTCTCTCTCTCTCTCTCTCATACACACACAGATAGCAATACGTACCTGCTTCCCGGGTAGTGCATAGCAACAGTGGAACAAGGACCAGAGACTCGACCCTCCCCAAGCATAACGAAATGACCACATAAGTTTAAACGAACATTGATATATTTAGTGGTAATAATAGAACAGAGATTAAGGTACGTCACACAGATACCAGTCACGACCTGTTGGGACACTTCTTGTTCATCTTTCTCTCCTCTCTCATCTCTCATTTCATCTTCGGTGTCACTCCTGAATCAAAACACATTTCGCCTCAAAAACATTATGTACTACCCACCAACCACACACCGTACAACGAAAACCACCCACCTACCACCCACCCACCTACCACCCATCCACCTACCACCCATCCACCTACCACCCATCCACCTACCACCCATCCACCTAACACCCACCCACCTACCACCCACCCACCTACCACTCCCTGGCGGCATCAATACTGCTTCAACGGGAGGTGGGTCCATGTAGGCTGCAAAACTGGAGTTAGATGGCCACTCAGTATCTTCCTCAGGTGGGCAGGAATCTCTTAAGTGATCCCCAGAATGGCAGTCTCCTCCGCCTGAAATTTCCAATATTTAATGTGTGCACCTGGTTCCATGACCAAGCCCACATATGCATATATATATATATATATATATATATATATATATATATATATATATATATAATATTGAAATTACAAGGGCTTTCGTGATTTCTCACATTATCAAGGAACTATAAAAATAAAAGATTAACAGGAAGGCATATTAGGACGAGACTACACCTGGCTGCCACCTCAACAACCCCTGACTTTTTATGATGATGTAGGTAGGTAGTCAAAGATCCGTGAAACACAGCTTATATTCTACCCAAAAATTTCGTTTGTCTAATATATCTTAAATTCTTCCCAAATTTTATTTATTATAAATGAATCCAATTTGTATAACCCAAAAGCAATATTCATATTATTTTCAAAACTTTTTTTTTTTTTTATGAGACTTGATTCTATTATATTCCTCTCGACTATGGACTTACTAGATACAACTTTCTCAGCCTTTTGAAAATCAATTGGATGGTTTAAATCTCTCATATAAATAAACAGAGCGTTAGAATCTTGTCCTCTTCTAATACTATATTTATGTTATTTTAATCTTAGTTCAAGACTTTTACCAGTTTGACCGTAATAAACTTTATCACATATTTTACAAGGAAGCTTATAGACACATCCGTCAGCATTTTAGGGGGATTTTTTTATCAAAAGTTTTTTTACTATATCAATATTTTTAAATACAACTTTGATATGAAAAGTCTTAAGAAGGGAAGGCATATCAACCAAGTTGAGAATCAACATATTTTTAGTTGAATAAGGTTTTGAACTTTTTGATTTGTAAAAAGTATTTCTGGTAATTTTAAAAGATTTATCAGAAAAGTTTCTTGGGCATTTTAGATCATTAGCTATTTCATAAATTTTCGAGATTTCTTCATCTAAGAACTCTAGGCTGCAAATACGTAAAGCTCTCAAAAACATTGATAAGAAAACAGACAGTTTAACTTTATCTTGATTTGAAGAATAACAGTGTAGATATAAACAGTTATTTGTTGGTTTTATGTAAATTTTAAGTTTAAAATCATGGTTCTCTTCAATAATTAAAACATCTAGAAAAGGCAATGATTTATTTTGTTTAAACTCAACAGTAAAATTTATGGAATTAGCTAGTTTATTTAATTTAACAAGGAAATGATTTATATCTATATTCTTAGGCATAAGATATAAAATATCAACATATTTATACCATTTAGCTCTACTGGGAAGGATTTTCCTAATCAATCTTGTCTTAAAATATTTCATATTCCAATTACTAAGAACAGGTGAGAGAGGATTTCCTATTGCCATACCAAACTTTGCATCAGCAATACAAAATTTAACAAGTTTAATGATAGTAGGAAATGACAATGGTAAATCGTAATTAACAAGTTCTTCAGATAAGAAACTTTATAAATCATCAACTGGAACTTTTTTTAAACAAGGAAGTAACATCAATACTACCCATGTTGAAATCATTGAAGTCAGTCAAGGTGCTTAATTTGTCCACTAAATCTATATTGTTTTAACATTAAAGTTAGAAATTTTCCAACAACTGGGCTCAAAATATCTACTAGCATTTAGATAATTTATAGGAAACTGAACCTATGGAGCTAATAATGAGTCTGGCTGGATTACCTGGTTTGTGTGTTTTTATTAATCCATACATATAGTGTACGTGAATTTTTTAATTAATTTATCATTGCCTTTCAATAGCAGTTTTATGGTTTTATTAAAGCCACCTCAACATCCACTCCTCTGCCCTCTGGATAATACTTTTTGTAACTCCGCACTTCTTTCAAATCTCCAAACTACGAATTCTCTGCAAGACATCTCTCCACTGCCTCTAGACTACTCTTTGCTGCAACATTCACAGCCCATGCTTCACACCCATGTAAAAGCGTTGATACCACTATACTCTCATACATTTCCTTTTTTGCTTCCATGGATAACATTGTCTCTACAGGTGACTCAGTCCACCACTCACCTTTTTCCCCTCGTCAATTCTATGGTAAACCTCGTGTTTCATACACCCATTTGCTGACATGTCCACCCCCCAAATATCTGAGCACATCTACTTCCTCCATACTCCCTCCCTCCAATTTACTATCCAATCTTTCATTACCCAATTTTTTGTTACCTTCATCCACCAATTTCTGCATTTTTTTCGAAATCTTTCAAAAGTACAGTGCTATCAGCAAAAACCAACTGTAACAACTCCCACTATGAGTTAGATTCTGTATCTTTCTATCCCACAACTAACCACAACACCCCTGCATTCACGTGTCTTACAACCCCATCTATAAATATATTGAACAACCATAATGACATCAAGCATCCCTGTATAAGGCCTACTTTTACTGAAAAATAATATCTCTCTCTCCTACATACCCTAACGTGAGCCTCACTGTCCTCGTAAAAATTTTAAGTGCTTTCAGTAACCTACATCCTATTCCATACACATGCAATACTTGCCATATTGCTCCCCAATCTTTTCTATGTCTTTTTCAAATCCATAAATGCAACGAGAGCTTCTTTACCATTATCCAAATACTGCTTACTTATATAGTTCAACACACCCTCTATCCTTCCTAAAGCCTCCTTGTTCATTTTCGATCCTGCTCTCCGTTTTATTCATAATTCTTTCAATAATAACTCTAACATACACTTTCCCAGGTATACTCAACAGGTTAATTCCCCTATAATTCTTATAGTATCTTTTGTCCTCTTTGTCTTTATACAAAATACCTATGCATGCTCTCTGCCAATCCCTAGGTACCTTCCCCTCTTTCATACAATTATATATAAAAGTACCAACCGCTGTAGAAATATATCTCCACCCATTTTTAAGATTTCTGTCTTGCACCCATCAATCCTAGCTGCTTTACCCCCTTTCATTTTACCCACAGCCTCATGCACCTTCCCCACACTCACATCTGGCTCTTCCTCACTCTTAAAAGATGTTTTGCCTCCCTGACCAGTGCTAGAAATCACCGCATCCCTATCTTTATCAGCATTATCAGCATTTAACAGTTCCTCAAATTATTCCCGCCATCTTTCCGATACCACCAACTCTCCATCTAATACCTCTCCTCAACTATTTTTGACTGTCAAATACATTCGATCCCTAGGCTTTCTCAACTAATTATTCTCATTCCAAAACTTTTTCTTATTCTCAGCAAAATTTGTTGACAGCATCTCACACTCTCTCATTTGCTCTTTTTTTACGATTTCTTAAGCTCTCTTTTTTTTATCCAAATACTCTCCCCTCCTTATATTATTTCTGCTTTGCATAAACCTCTCATATGCTAACTTGTTCTCTTTTACCACTCTCTTTGTTTCATCATTCCACCAATCGCTCCTCTTTCCTCTTGCACAAACTTCTGCTGATCGCTCTAACACAGCATTCTTAAATCTACCTCATACCTCTTCAACCTCCTCATTACTTATAATCTCACTAGCCCATCTTTCTACTAATAGTTGCTTATATCTTACCCTAACTGCCTCCTCCTTACTTTATGATGCTGATACTATTCTCCTTTTACCCCCTCTTCTTTTCACTCTCGCTGTAGCTTTAACTAAATTATGATCTGTTGCTTCTGTATATACATGCGCATCATGAAGTCTATCCATCAGCCTTTTATCCACCAATACCTAATCCAAGAAATTACTGTCATTGCGCCTTATATCATATTTGACATACGTATTTATCCTCTCTTAAAATATGTATTACCTATTACCAAACCTCTTTCTTTGCAAAGTTAAATCAAAGGCCTCAATTATTATTACCCCTGGCACCGGAAGTTTACCAACTACGCTCTCTACAACAATTTCTCCCACTTAAACATCCAGGTCTCCTACCACAATTGCTCTCCCACTTGGTTCAATATTCCCTAAACACTAGCCTAACATCTCTCAAAATCTCCCCTCTACACTCCTCTCTTCTCGAGATGCATAAACACTTAGTATAACCCACTGTTTGCATCCGACCTTTATTTTAATTCACATAATCCTTGAATTTATACGTTTATTTTCTCTCCGTTTCCTACCATAACTGATGCTTCAACATTATTGCTACTCCTTCCTTAGCACTAACTCTCTCAGATACTCCTGACTTAATCTCATTTATTTCTCTCCACTGAAACACTCCTACCCCCTTCAGCTTTGTTTTGCTTGGAGTCAGGTCATCCAGCTTCTTTTCATTTATAACACTGGCAGTCTTCTCTTATCATGTGCACAACATCCATGCACTTTCAAAGATCCCAGCTTCATGAAGTTTTCTTCTTCTTTGTTTAGTAATATATGGAGAAGAAGAGGTTACTAGCCCATTGCTTCCAGCATTTTAACATTTAAAATTATACTGACTGTGTTCAGTATATAACGGAATGCTTACTGCACAATGGGTATTAAATAACAAAGGAAGGTTAAATAATAAATAACTTTATTTCTCTGAGATGATAATGTTATTACTCAACTCAGTGGCTGAGGAAATACTTCCTAACATCCCTGTGACTCATCTGAGTTTTCAACTTCTAGTTGTAACCTTTTGTTGCTGTGTCACATCTCTGAAACATTCTGTCCTCACATCAACCCTGTCAGTTCCTCTCAGTATTTTATGTTATCATGTCCCCCTTTCCCTCCTGTCTTCCAGTGTTGTCAGTTCCCTTAACCTCTCCTCAATAAGACAAACCCCCTCAGCTCCGGGACTAGTTTTGTTGCAAACCTTTGCACTTTCTCTAATTTCTTGACGTGTTTGACCGACCAAGTGTAGGTTCCATTCTGGTCCTACATAGTTCAACATGGGCCTGACGATTACGGTGTACAGTGTCGTGAATGACTCCTTACTTAGATGTCGAAACGCTATTCTCAGGCTTGCCAGGCGCCCGTATGCTGCAGTAGTTATTTGGTTGACGTGCGCCTCAAGAGATGTGCTCAGTATGAAGCTCACCCCAAGATCCTTTTCCTTGAGTGAGTTTTGTAGCCTCTGTACTCTATCTGCGGTCTTCTTTTTCCTTTATCAACCCCTGGGGTTAAACTCCAGGATGTTAGGAAGTATTTCTTCAGTCACAGAGTTGTCAGGAAGTGGAATAGTGTGGAAAGTGATGTAGTGGAGGCAGGATCCATACATAGCTTTAAGAAGAGGTATGATAAAGCTCATGGAGCAGAAAGAGTGACCTAGTAGCGACCAGTGAAGAGGCGGGGTCAGGAGCTGTGACTCGACCCCTGTAACCATAACTAGGTGAGTACAATTAGGTGAGAGTGTGTGTGTGTGTGTGTGTGTGTATACTTACCTAATTGTTGTTGCAGGGGTCGGATCAAAGCTCCTGGACCCGGTGTATGTATGTGTGCATGCGTATGTGCACATGTAATATTTATAATTTAAAAAGTATCGACTGGCATGGGCATCCTTTTCACCGAAACCTATGTAGTAAATAAAACACACACACACACACATAATATATATATATATATATATATATATATATATATATATATATATATATATATATATATATATATATATATATATATATATATATATATATATATATTTATCACAGTCTAATGACTACCTATCTAACTACAGCATCTTCAAAACGTTTTCCTCTTGGTCTTATCAGTGTTGCGTGCGTCTGGAACGCAACACTGATAGTGTTAGTGCTTCTGTTGTTCCATTTCTTCCACACTGTTGCGTTCACAATATTGTGGAATCTCGGTATGTTTCTACACAGGACTTTCATAGCACCGGAATCATACTTCACATCCTTAAAAACTCACGCTGGCTAATCGAATTTTCTGAGAACTTTCCATGCTTGTACTGCAACATAACAATCTGCCTCCATCCATTCAACTCTTACAAATTCGCATGTGCCTGTTAGATTCTCAAGCTACACCTTTTCAAACCTCCTTCATGTTTTTCTTCCAATCCTTCCTCGGAAGTCCGATTCACCGCCCTCCATCCACGACAGATTTGCATACCCTCACGATCCATTTGTCTTTTTCCATCCATTCAACCCGTCAAAACACTCTCAACATTCTCTTTTCTGCTTTGAGTTATATATTTCTTACCACCACAACGGCTTTAAGTTTCTTCACTCCTATTTCTTTGCATAATATTCACAGCACACATTGATCTCAGGCACGACAATAACCCCGCCTCCAGCCTCGTCACTTCAGCATTCAGAGATCATGTATCACTCCCACACACAAGTGTTAACTCCACTATGCTCTGATACATTACCCTGTATGCATCCACTGACAGCCTTCTTTCTTTGTATAGAATCTTCAAAACTGCTATTTCCCTCATTGATTCAGGAATTCACTTCATCGTTCATACATCTGTATCCTGACAAATGCCCTCAAAATCATCTAAGTACATTAATTTCTTCCATATTCCTTCTTTTCACTCTTATATTCAATCTTTCATTCACTAGATATATGCTTACGTTACCTTGATCATAAATGGTTTTAATTCCAACTTCTTTCTTGGACTTCCAAACACCGCCACTACTACAACGTATCAGAATCTTCCAAAACCGATTTGTCATCAGCAAGCAGCAGATCCCTTGGCTGCAGATACACATAACATATGATAAGAGTTAAAATGTTTTTTCTCTCTTCACCCATCTTTTCATTCATCTCTTCATTGTTGTCTATGCCAATTGTTGGCTCACTGCCTCTTCCAGTTGCAGAATCAGTCTCTTCCACGAGATGGTCGTGGTCTTATATACTTGTCGGGTCGCTGTCTCTTCCGCACAGCCATGTTTACCACAAAATAGGGCACGCCAGGGAGCCTCAAGCATGGGTCTTAATTATTTTACTCTCATCCTACGTGCCTTAAACAGACAGTTTATCCGCTATGTTCACTACTGGAGAGCTCCTGCCCTTGTCTTTATTAACCCTTCTGGCTGCTATATTTCTTTGTATATACTTTTGCTTCTTTTTGAGAAGTACGTTGAATGTAGTAACGCTCGTGAAGCCAACCCCATACAGGACAAGAATAAAATAGCTAAGAACCAAGCATGAGACTCACCGGGGTGCCTGACTTTGGGGTAAACATGGCTATTGCTTTGGATGGTTACCAAGTTATGAGCCATATGTTCCTAAGTGATTTGAGGTGTCAGTTTGTCAGCTATTCCTAGAGAGCTGGTGACCTGGACTGTAGTCCTCCCGACCTGGTATTACTTTACATATACTTTAGCTTCTTTTCACTATATATATATATATATATATATATATATATATATATATATATATATATATATATATATATATATATATATATGTCGTGCCGATTAGGTAAAACTGGTCAATTAGCAAGAACTCATTTAAAATTAAGTCCTTTCTAAAAATTTCTCTTATACGTTTAAAGATATATTTTTTCATTTATGTTAATGTAAAATTTATAATTTTGTACCAAGAGAAACTTTGAAAACCTACTAACCTTATTACAACAAGCGCAATTTTATTTAGCCTAACCCAACTAAATATATTTTAGATACGTTAACAATAATTTAATAATAAACAAACACAATTAAATATATTTTTTCGTTAGGCTCAGAATGATTTTTGCGAAATTATTGCATACACAAATTTTCGCTTGTCTTATATGGCAAGATGGGCGTTGCTATTTAAGCCAAAATCGCAAGTTTTACCTAATCGGCACGACATATATATATATATATATATATATATATATATATATATATATGCATATATACATATATATACACGAAAGGGTGAGTAACTGTCAATGTATATTCACGGAAACGAGTGTATCTATGTATATATACACTAAGAAAAGTATCTGCCAGAATATGTAAACCGAGATGTGTGTATTTCTCACTGCATATACACTAAGAGTTTACTCTATTTCCTATCGCAGACATTAAAATTTGTTGATGTTAATGTGGAGGTTAACTCGGCAGTGAGGACCGGTCGACTGACTTTGAACCAAACCAACCAACACGAAACTTTACCCTGAAAATTATATACTTATATGTGTAGCCTTGATACTCTGGTCCGCTATTCGCGAGACAAACGCGACACCAAGTGTACTCAGCTAATTCCTACTCTCAAGTAGTCATGGATATGCAAACCAGAATCTGAAATGCTCATTAAGCTTTGTAATTACACCTTGAAAATCAAAGGGTATCGCCCTAGTCTTCACAGCTATAACGAGCTAATTAACATGAGAATCTCCTTAATTAACTTATCATAGACAAAGATCAATTATAATGATAAATGATGATCAAAGGTTAAATATACATATATACTATATATATATATATATATATATATATATATATATATATATATATATATATATGCAAAACAACCACGGGGGGAGTAGAATGATAGCTCTAGGCCTTTCGTGTTGCAATCAACACATCATCAGGGGCTTGCAAAATTGCAGAAAAGAGGAGGGTGTCCAAGCAAATAACGTTCCCAGAGGACCGTCTTTACTGGAGAGGGTACCGGAAGTGCCTTCAGGCACAGCAGTGCCCATAGCCAGAAAGATGAATATTATAGCATTAGAAAAATTCCCACAGGCATTAATATTGTAATAGCCTAAATGAAATTAACGTGGCAATAATCAAAAAAATTCGGTCATATTCCGCTATGACATCAATAACTTTAAATATATAAATATATTGTCAGTGACATAGAAGTCACTAGCAATTATATCCTCCACGGGACAATGTGTCCATTTAAATTACAAGAGAAAACGGTACCATATATAGGGAAGACTTCTAAAAGTTATGTAAAGGAAACTGGGCTCATTAAAATAAACTCATTAAAGGGGGTAGACATCTGCAATAACAAGAAAGGCGGTCACAGATATTCATCCCACATAATTCTGAGGCAAACTCTCGTTCAACCAAGTGGTATGTGAGGAGCTCAATATGATATTTAAAGAAGTATTAACAGAGGAGACAGGAAGGACCCCAGGAAGTCAGGATAGGGAGGTACACCAGCAAGGGATACACCAACAAGTGCTGTATGAAATACACACAACCGAGGAGGTGAAGAAACTGCTATGTGAACTTGATATCTCAAAGGCGGTGGGACCAGATAACATCTCTCCATCGGTCCTTTGAGTGGGAGCAGAGCTGCTGTGTGTCAATAACAAAAATCTTCAACACATCCATTGAAACTGGGCAACTACCTGAGGTATGGAAGGTGGCAAATGTAGTCCCAATCTTTAAGAAAGGAGACAGACACGAGGCATTAAACTACAGACCTGTGTCACTGACGTGTATAGTATGCAGTCATGGAGAAGATTATCAGGAAGAGAGTGGTGGAGCACCTGGAAAGACACAAGCTTATAAACGACAACCAGCACGGTGTCAGGAAGGTAAATCCTGTGTCACAAAACCTACTGCAGTTCTATGACAAGGTAACGGAAGTAAGACAGTATTTTCTTGAACTGCAAGAAGACCTTCGACACAATTCCTCACAAGAGATTAATGCAAAAGCTAGAGGATCAGGCACACGTAACAGGAAAGGCACTGCAATGGATCAGAGAATACCTGACAGGGAGGCACCAACTAGTCATGGTACGTGACAAGGTGTCAGAGTGGCAGCCTGTGACGAGCGGGGTTCCACAGGGGTCAGTCCTAGGACCTGTGCTGTTTTTGGTATATGTGAATTACATAACGGAAAGGATAGACTCAGAAGTGTAATTATAGGCAGATGATGTGAAGTTAATGAGGAGAATTAAATCGGTCTAGGATCAGGCAGGACTACAAAGAGACCTGGACAGGCTACAAGCAACTGGCTCCTTGAATTTAACCCCGCCAAATGCAAAGTCATGAAGATCGAAAAAGGGCAAAGAAGACTGCAGACAGAGCACAGTCTATGGGGCTAAAGACTGCAAACCCCAAATCAAGGAAATGAATCTTGGGCTGAGCATAATACCGAGCACATCTCCTGAGGTGCACATCAACCAAATAACTGCTGCAGCGTATGGCCGGTTAGCAAACATAAGAATAGCGTTCCGACACCTCAGTAAGGAATCGTTCAGGACTCTGTGCACAGTGTACATCAGGCCCATAGTGGAGTATGCAGCACCAGTTTGGAACCCACACCTGATCAAGCTCGTCAAGAAATTAGAGAAAATGCAAAGGAGTGCAACAAGGCTAGTCCCGGGCATGTCCTGCGAGGAGAGGTTAAGGAAAATTGAGCTGACGACACTGGAGGACAGGAAAGAGAGGAAGAACATGATAACAACATATAAAATACTGAGAGGAATTGACAAAGTGGCTAAAGACAGGATGTTCCAGAGATGGGACACAGCAACACGGGACACGATTGGAAGTTCAAGACTCAAATGAGTCACAGGGATATTAGGACGTATTTCTTCAGTCACAGAGTTGTCAGGAAGTGAAATAGTCCGGAGAGTGATGAAGGGGAGGCAGGATCCATACACAGCTTTAAAAAAAGGTATGATGAAGCTTATGGAGCAGGGATAGAGTATACCTAGTAACGACGTGAAGAGGAGGGTCCAGGAGCTAAGACTCGACGCCCGCAACCACAATTAGGTGAGTACACACACACACACAGATACAGACACACATACATACACACACACACACACACACACCGATGGCATGGTGGCTAGCGCTCTTGCTTCACGCACGGAGGGCCCGGGTTCAATTCCCGGCGGGGCCGAAACATTTCGAAGTGTTTCGTTACACACACACACACACACACACACACACATACATACAACAGGCCTAGTGTCTAATCGACATGTGCCTAGGACAAAATGGTAACTAACTAACACACACACACACACACAGACAAGGGCAGCAACAGGAGATATAGGTGAAGTTTTTTATGGTAGCACTGGTGGCACCAGCCAATATCTGAAAGAAACTTTCCCTATTTCTCCTGTTGCAGCCTTTGCAACATTGCACAGCTCCTGATGAGGAACTGAGAAGTGTGAAAGTACTTGAGCTTAAGATTTCCCCTCTCCCCCGTGGCTTGTCTTGCATTATTAAGATCACCTTTTAGCGAATGATATTATATATATATATATATATATATATTATTGTGTTGCTCAAAATTCCCATGGGTACGGAAAAACAAATTCATCAACTGTTTGGCTACACTCTCTTAAAGGTACTGTAATATTAAAGTAAGGTCCTCTGCGAGCTGCCAGTCTCATACACTCATCTCAGTACCCTAGTGATGGACCAGGTGATTCTGCTCCTTCAACGGCCTGGTGATGGACCAGGTTCTTCGGCTCATTCAGTGCCCTGGTGAAGGACCAGGTGCTTCAGCTCCTTCAGTACCATTTTTTATAGTGCCCTGATTATAAAAGCATATTCCATGGATGGAGTAGGTGAGTTGGGCAGGAGTTTTTGTTTGTGGGATTGGTTTTGGGTTTGAGGGGGGGACCTGCCTAGTGTGGACCAGTTGGCTTGCTGCAGTGTTCCTTATTTCTGTGTTCTTATGAGTGAGAGTGGTTGGATTTGAATGGGACTTGCACAATGGCTGGGAGGGGGTTTGTCGTGGTTTGTTCCTTGTTTGGCGATGGGGATGGGTTGGACAAATAGTTTTGTTGGTTGGTTGGTTTTTTATATGGACCTGCCAAGTATGGGCCAGTAGGCCTGTTGCAGTGTTCCTCCTTTCTTATGTTCTTATGTGTACTGTTATGTACTCCTTTGATATGGTCTTACGTACTGCTGTGTACTTCTATATACTCCTATACGTTTTAGTACTCCTATATACTGCCAGGTATTCTTATGTACTCCCATATACTCTCATGAACTCTTGTGCATTCACCTCTGCTATTATCAAGTCATATGTTGTAATCTTGCTGTATGTACTCTCACGTACTAAAATGTTTTTAATGTACTCCCATATACCATAACGTACTCATATGCTCTCTAAAATGTGCTCTGATACTCCCACCTATGGATACGTACTCCCATGCACTATCACGTACTTTTATTTTCTCACATCCACTTCCACGTTGTTATGAGCTAACATGTCCTCCTTTGTACTTGCACGTCCTCCTTTGTATTCACATGTCCTCCCTTTGACTTGCATGTCCTTTGTACTCCCATGTCCTCCTTTTTTATTCGGATGTCCTCCTTTGTACTCACATGTCCTCCTTTTTTATTCGGATGTCCTCCTTTGTACTCACATGTTCTCCTACTGCCATGACTTCCTTTGTACTCGCCCGTCATATTTACTTGCATGTTCTTTGTACTCGTATGTCCTCCTTTGTACTCGTATTTCCTCCTTTGTACTCGCATGCCCTCCTTTGTACTCCCATGTCCTTCCTTCTACTCCCATGTCGTCCCTTCTACTCCCATGTCCTCATTCGTACTTCCATATGTTGTCTATATCCCATGGAGTCTCTTTCACTTATTATTTTCATTTGTATATTATTTAAACGTCATCTCCTTTTTATTTCGCTATTAATTATGCGGGAAAAATTGAAAATGAAAAATTGCAGCTCCTGCATAAATTAGTTCTGAGCGACGATAACCAAGAACCATTTTTCCAAGTGGTGATTTAAATCTGCCTTTGGTGGCGATTTTAATGATTTGGAGGATGGATTTATGGCCCGTGGTGGGTGAGGGGAGAGAGGGAAAGAGGGGTAGCGGAAGGGGAATGTGGAGTGAGGGGAAGAGGAATGGACATTAGCAGGGGAATTAGGGAGTTGTTGTTTTTCTCCAAATTTGATACATCAGCCGTTAGCTGCTTCTCTATTCTATGTGACAGTTGTACATGAATGGTATATAATACCATGGTACACGCAGAGGGTACACGCAGAGGGTACACGCAGAGGGTACACGCAGAGGGTACACGCAGAGGGTACACGCAGAGGGTACACGCAGAAGAGGGTACACGCAGAAGAGGGTACACGCAGAAGAGGGTACACGCAGTGTGGAGTTTGGGGACCTCAGGCAATTTCCACGTTCTTTTTTATCAGTTATCTCTTCGCCATTCCAGAGAGTGCATTTCAAGAGCTTAGATACGTTCCTGGTAGTTTAAATGTTTTATTGACTCTATATAGGCAGTAAACTATCTTTGTGCATTTTCCAGCACTATCCATGCTGCCTGGAAGAACCTGAGAGCACAGAACAATATATAAGATGTGAGAGTATACTTGTTTTAAATAGTGCCATCAAGAGTGTGTGAACTCGTATTTTGAATTATTATTATTATTATTATTATTATTATTATTATTATTATTATTATTATTATTATTATTATTATTGTTATTATTATTATTATTATTATTATTATTATTATACTGCATATTATAATGTGTTTTGTAATTTATGACAAAGGAACAGCTTTGGAATGTTCCATTACGCACTGAATAACTTTTTTGATATTTGCAATTTTTCTTGTATCTTATGCCGAGGTGATTTTCATGCTCATTTTGGCATCTGGAGTTGTGATTGGTGTTTTATCAATGACTGCTCATGAGACGAGAAAAAACAAAGGACCCATAATTCTGTCATGGGGGATACTGAACTTTATGCTTTGCTAAAATTGAATTTTGTTTCGTTTACTACCACTTTTCCTGTTGCATCTACTAAACGTATTTTATGTGTTATTTCTCCAAGTTTCGGAAGTGTCACGTCTATGCAGTGAAAACGTAAGACCCCCAACTGCGTTTCATTTCATTTCGGTGCCTCAATTAATTAATAATTAATTAATTCATAGTTATTGCAGGCATGATTTTCTTGCCCTACAGTAATTTTCGCTCTGAGAGTAATTAATGTTTATCTATTAAATAGGTAAGTTGGTATGTGAGAACAGCCCTTTTAAAGACGTATGACATTCGATGTCGGTGCTGCTGGTGTGTCACTTGATATTATTGTTTTGTCGATCCCTTTGTGAAAAGTGTCTGGCTGCACTTAAGTAAGGTCTCTGGGATATAACCTGCAACCTAACTGCTTCTCCAAAGAACACTGAGTATTTGTGCTTGTGGTATTTTCCATCTCTTTAAAAATACCTCTTTCCGGGAACCAAGCTCAGGTGGTACATGCGTAGACATGTTGTTCATTTATTTATCAAGCTGTTGTTTCAGGATATCACTTAAATTCTTTGACGTAATTGGTGTATGAATCTTGTATTTTTTTTTTTTTTTTTTTTTTTTGCATTTTGCTATTACGTATATATTGGTTTGGGTTAAGAGTACCCAGGACGAAGGAATTTTTGATAGTCCTGTTTTATTTTGTCTCGGACAATTATCTGATATTTGAAAATATTACGAACACAGATATAGTTGAACAGTAAGTGTACCACACGGTGACAAAAGATGGCAAAAGCAGAAGCCAAAGAGAGTTACTGTATCAAGCAGCAGCTCAGCCAAGACTGTCCGTTCCCTCACCACAAGTGAACCTTGTTGGTCAGTGAACCAAGGTACTGATTTAACGACGGGTACCATATTAATCGTTAAATCCTTAGCACCCGGTTCGCTGGTTGGGAGGCAGCCTATATGGGAGTGGGACATACGCCGAGTAAATTGTAACATACTCTTTGCATGCCACGGAAAATAAATTTGGTAAACATCTCCCTTCGTTGATTTATTTATTACTTAAATTATCTACTCATGAATGTATGCTTCTTTGCTCCTTTGTGAGGTTATGATCAATATATTGTGCTAAGACTGTGAGGTTATGATCAGTGTATTGTGCTAAGACTGTGAGGTTATGATCAATGTATTGTAAGACTGTAGTTTGATCAATGTATTTGTGACTGAAGACTGTGTAAGGTAGTATGATCAATGTATTGTGCTAAGACTGTAGGTTATGATCATGTATTGTGCTAAGACTGTGAGGTTATGATCAATGTATTGTGCTAAGACTGTGAGGTTATGATAATGTATTGTGCTAAGACTGTAGGTTATGATCATGTATTGTGCTAAGACTGTGAGGTTATGATCAGTGTATTGTGCTAAGACTGTGAGGTTATGATTAATGTATTGTGTGCTAAGACTGTGAGGGTTATGATCAATGTATTGTGCTAAGACTGTGAGGTTATGATTAATGTATTGTGCTAAGACTGTGAGGTTATGATCAATGTATTGTGCTAAGACTGTGAGGTTATGATAATGTATTGTGGCTAGAGACTGTGAGGTTATGATCAATTATTGTGCTAAGACTGTGAGGTTATGATCAGTGTGTTATTAGCTTGCTAAGACTGTGAGGTTATGATCAGTGTATTGTGCTAAGACTGTGAGGTTATGATCAATGTATTGTGCTAAGACTGTGAGGTTATGATCAATGTATTGTGCTAAGACTGTGAGGTTATGATTAATGTATTGTGCTAAGACTGTGAGGTTATGATCAATGTATTGTGCTAAGACTGTGAGGTTATGATCAATGTATTGTGCTAAGACTGTGAGGTTATGATTAGTGTATTGTATTAAGACTGTGAGGTTATGATCAGTGTATTGTGCTAAGACTGTGAGGTTATGATCAATATATTGTGCTAAGACTTTGTTAGGTTATGATCAGTGTATTGTGCTAAGACTGTGAGGTTATGATCAATGTATTGTGCTAAGACTGTGAGGTTATGATTAGTGTATTGTATTAAGACTGTGAGGTTATGATCAATGTATTGTGCTAAGACTTTGTTAGGTTATGATCAGTGTATTGTGCTAAGACTGTGAGGTTATGATCAGTGTATTGTGCTAAGACTGTGAGGTTATGATTAGTGTATTGTATTAAGACTGTGAGGTTATGATCAATGTATTGTGCTAAGACTGTGAGGTTATGATCAGTGTATTGTGCTAAGACTGTGAGGTTATGATCAATGTATTGTGCTAAGACTGTGAGGTTATGATCAGGTTATTGTGATAAGACTGTGAGGTTATGATCAGGTTATTGTGATAAGACTGTGAGGTTATGATCAGTGTATTGTGCTAAGACTGTGAGGTTATGATCAGTGTATTGTGCTAAGACTGTGAGGTTATGATCAGGTTATTGTGATAAGACTGTGAGGTTATGATCAGGTTATTGTGATAAGACTGTGAGGTTATGATCAGGTTATTGTGATAAGACTGTGAGGTTATGATCAGTGTATTGTGCTAAGACTGTGAGGTTATGATCAGGTTATTGTGATAAGACTGTGAGGTTATGATCAGTGTATTGTGCTAAGACTGTGAGGTTATTATTGTGCTAAGACTGTGAGGTTATGGTCAGTGTATTGTGCTAAGACTTATATAGTTGAATAGTTCATCATTGTTCATGAGGATCAAATGTGCATTTTCGTTTCAGTACAAACTTTTTACAGTCATTAAAGTTTCTGGTATGTTTTGGTTATATTACCAACAGTATGATGACCTTGTATGTCATGTTCCATGTTGCACCTGTCACATTATAACCTCCGAAGAGGAAAATATTTGGTGTAGGATTTTCAGGGTTTTCCATACAGCTGTTTATCTTCCTTATCCAGTAAATTAATCTGTTGTTGCCGATGGTGGTTTGAATATGAGAATAACTAATAAGCTTTTGTTTTCCATTTTTAATCCAACCACTTCTACACTTTTTTTTTTTTTTTTGATGATCTTCACAGTTTTGTGAAAGTTAGTAAGTATTTGACAGAGAAATTTACTCCTCCCTGTTCATTATTTACTCTATCATATCAATGCACATTATATCATATGATCCATATCTCATTGTGCAAGAATTCTCTGAGGGTTTGTGTGAAACTCCACTCATACCATTGGTTTCTGTGAGAAAGCCCTGCAAGTAAGGCACTTTTTTCTTATTTTTGAAGTCATTGTATATTGGAAAATTAAATAACCTGTGCATTGTTTTGCACAGGTTATTTAATTTGCGCTTTTAGTAATGATGATATTATTGACGGGTTCAGTCGTGGTTCAACCCCTGCTGGGGTGCTAGGTCTTCTTCTGCCCTATACAGCTCTGTCTTCTTCTGTCCTATACAGCTCTGTCTTCTTCTGTCCTATACAGCTCTGTCTTCTTCTGTCCTATACAGCTCTGTCTTCTTGTAAGGTGACTGATATGAGTACTGCTACATCCAGTATGGTTGGCATTTGCATTAATGGGGACGCAGTAATAGCAGTTGTTTTTTCTGGTGATATATTTTGTTTTTTCTTAAACGTAATATTCGTGCAGCGTCACCTGTTGATGGTTTATAATTTATGTATATGATTAAAGCACTTTTCTGTTTTTTTCCCATTTTCTTCTTCGTATATCTCCATGCCTAAAAGCTTTTAGCGTTGGACTTGTCCAGTACCTCTCTATCCCTTGGAACAATGGTAGA